>VZTV01016271.1:0-14850 GCA_013400875.1 Anhinga rufa | reverse complement strand
CCCCCGCTCCGGGACCCCCCGCTCCAGGACACCCTGCTCCGGGACACCCTGCTCCAGTCCCCCCCTGCTTCAGGACACCCCGCTCCGGGACCCCCACTCCGGGACGGGGTGCTCCGTGGGGCAGAGGGGCTGGGATCGGCCCGGAGGGTGCCAGCCCCCTCTTCCCGGGAGGAGCCATGCTCCGGCCGCTTGGCACCTCGGCAGTGACCGATGCTCCGGCCATGCTCCGGCCACGCTCCGGCCGCTCGGCACCTCGGCAGTGACCGATGCGGGAGCGCCAGTGGCCGCGCTGGCACGGCTGCGGGGCGCCCCGGGCTGGGGCCGGCAGCAGGTTTCGGCATCGGAGCAGAGAAGGCCAAGCCCGCACCGCTGGCAGCTGGCTGGAGGAGCAGGTCGGCTCGCCTCTGCACAGCACACGTGCAGCCCTGGCACAGCTCCGGGGGTCCGGGCGGCGTGGATGAGCCCGGCAGCCCTGGCACAGCCAGCCCGTCCGGCACCGTGGCTCCGTCCCCACGCTCGCAGCCCGGGTCAGGCGCCAGCAGAGCTGCCGAGTTCGCGGGGCCGCCGCGCTGGCAGCGTGTCCTGCGCCCCGGGCTGGCTGGCTGGGAGCGGTGACAAACGGGCTCAGCCCACGGCAACAGGGGACACCTTTGGTGACGTCCCAGGAGCCACAGACGGGACGCAGGGAGACGTGGGGCAGTACCCGGAGCCATTACAGCGGGCGTGCCGGGGCCGTGTGCCCCAGCAGCCCCAGTGCATCGCTCCCCGCCAGCCGCGCACCCGCCACGGGGCAGCCACCGCGGCCCCAGCCTCTCCTGGGGTGCCATGGCATGCCAAGGGCCGCAGCAGCGTCCGGGGTGGCCTGGGGCTGTCGGGGTGCGGCCCACGGCGTGCCACGAGATGGCACTGCTACGGCGCACTCCGCAGGCGCCGCGGCGCCCAGGCCCGCACGGCTGCGTCCAGCCAGCAGCAGGGATGTCCCTCGGCTGCAGGGTCGTCCCTCTGGCTGCAGCAGTGTCCAGCCAGCTGCAGCGGCATCCGTGGGCTGCAGGGACGTGTATGTTGGCATTTTCACCCGCCTTGCCAAACCAAAAATGTTAATTATGATGGTACCAGCCTGTATAGATGAGGCCTGCAAAGGGGAATTCTTCTGACATGCTGCTTGGTGCGCAGGATGAGTGTGATCGTGTTTGCGTTAGTGCTGGGCTGTAGGGGAGGGGGTGAATCCAAGCCGGGATGGTTCCCGACGTGGGGTGAGGTGGTGCCGGCAGGCTTACCCACTGTGGCCCTGCGTGGGGCAGGGGGATGAGGTCCCAGCTCGGGGCGCTGCCTGGCCCAGTCCTTCTGCTTGTTGTATCGTCCCGCGCTGGGCTCGGGCCGGGGAGCGCGGCTGCGTGGCTGCGCGCCCCGGCTCCGGCCGCCGTCGGGTGGTGCGCCATGGTTCCCTCTCTCTTGCTCTGCCCCACAGTACGACTACAGCTTCCGGACGGAGCAGAGCGCAGCGGCCCGCCTGCCGCCCAGCCCCACCAGGTGCCCACCCGTCCCGCAGTCCTGAGAGGGGCCGCCGGCGCTGGAGCAGGCGTGTGCGTGCATACTACTGAACGGGACGCGGGACACGGCGCCGGGGCCGCCCCGGCAGACCTCCCCTCATCTGGCCATCGTCACCCGCCCTGCACTGCACCACCTCCTCCTGCACACGCTGCTCCAGGCGTTGGGACTGCACAACCCTTGGGCAGCTGCCCCTGCCCTCCCTTGCTGCTGCGGTCGCCTCTCCACGTGAGTACGTGACGGGGAGCCTGACGGCAGCCCCTCCGTTGTCCCCACTTTGTAACCCCTGCTGCAGGACAGTCACAAAAACCAGAGCTGTAACAAGCTGCTGCGAACAGCAAGCCATGAGCTCATGGACCATCAAGAAACGCTCAGCAGCGAGCCCTAGAAGTAAGGAAGGGTGAAAGATATAGCTGGTTAATCCACAAGCCCCCAGGCATCCCGCCCAAGCTGACGTGGAGCTGATGGACTCTCGATGCCTCGCCTGGGATCAGCCCTGAGATCGCTTGTTCGCTGTGGGCTGGCACAGCCCGGGTCACTTGCTCAGACCTGCCCTGGGCTCTCCCCGGCACTGGCAAGGCGGAGGGGCGCAGAGAGCACAAGCTGCACTGCAGTTCCCGAGGTGAAGCACCTCCGCTTTGCACAGGGTGTCCGTGTGTCCGTCAGGACGTAGAGCGACAAACATCCTGTGTTTCTTTCCGGGCTGGATGCTGGCAGCAGCCCAGGCAAGCCCCGGCGGCGCCCCGCCGACCCTTGGCCGAGCTGCCTGCGGAGCTGGGGCCCTGCCGGCAGCGTGGATGCTGTCACCTGCCCGTCACTTTGGACAGTTTTCTAATACTTGCCCCGCTAGCTGCTAAAACAAAAGAGATGTGCCTGTTCTCTTGTGCGCTCATGGGGAAGCGCCGAACTCTGACGTAGTGCAGGATGAGAGTGGGATGCATTAAACCCTGACCTCAGCCTCCTTGTGATCGCTGACCTTAGCTCGCTCCCGAGTCAAATGCATGTCTTGGAGAAGTCTGTTGCTGTAATAAGTTGTTTAGAAGTGCCCATCTGACTCTGTGCTGCTTTTTCAAGTCTCTGCTGTAGAACAAAGCTACATCATGGCAGCAAAATGGCAATTTTTAAGTAAGTGTTAAACCATGCAACTTTTTTTATTGTAAAATACTGATTACCTAACCTTATTGAAATGCAATTGCCATAGTAACAAATAACAGTATTGTCGCTCTCAGTCTGGGTCATACGTGTGCCCTGACCTGCTTTGCACTGCTTTTGATTGATCTTGCATTTTCTAGTCGGACAGAATGGTGACTAACAGTAGGTTTTGTACTGTCAGCTTGTATTTTTTATTTGTACATATGTAAGATACTTCTTGTCCAAAGATTCATTTCTGGTTTTAAGGCACCATACCATATTGCTGGGATAATGAGCACAAAATACCGTAACATTCAGGACAGACTGATTCCAAGTCTTTGCTTCGATTTCTTCCAATCAGGTAAATCATTTCCTAAAACTGCCTCTGTAAAACAAGGCTGTGTGATTGGGAAGCAGAGGCCAGTTCGGTTGCAGGTGTGTCGTATTTGGGCAAAGGAATTAAAGCTACGCCACTTGCACCCGCGCTGGAGGTTTGGGTGACCCCCTGGAAGTGCTCATTTACTTGGAGGTTGCAGCACCATTTTTAGTTTCTTATTTATCCTGCAGGAAAGCAAAGCCAGACCTCACTGCCAAGCTTCACAAAGGCTAGATTGATGATGCCGACATCGACAAATGAACATACCATGGCAGCCTGGTCATTCGGCTCAGGTTCACTTGAAGTTCAAATCCACTCCATGCTGTAGTACTATGCCCATCTCATCCATCTCTTGTCTTTCTATTTTTCTGCTCGCAATTTGTTCTGTGGTTTTCTGTGGCATCCGTTTATAGCTTCTCCTGTGGCCCAGTGGACACTGCAGGTGGGTAGAAGCTGTCTGCAGCGGTGCGTTCCTCACAGCTGTGGGACGAAGGAGCTGCAGAGAGCTGACCTTCCCCGCTGCTGGTGGTGGAGGAGCGAGGGCTGCGGGCTGGCGCAGGGCAGCCAGCGCAGAGTCTGCAGAGCTCCAGGGGCAGGTTCTGCCACCGGGAGATGGGGAGATGGCTGCCAGGAGCCCTTCCTCGAGCCACATCTTCCCACGCCGAGGGCAGGGCTGACTGCGCGGCAGCTGGCCGCCTCAGTGAGGAGCGGGTTCGGATAGCTGCTGAGCCCCGTATTCGGTGGGTCACCCCCCGGGAATGTCTCAGAAAAATGGGCGTGCAGCTTCAAGTCCCTTCCTGTGAGATTTAGCTTAGAGAGCATCAGTAGGTAAAATTGGTGCTTTAATTTTATAGCAGCAGTTAGGTTTGCTCAGCCTTCTTAGAGATGGTGAGCTCAGCTTTCTCTTCACTGGTCTACAAGAAACACTGGATGGCTTAAAACGCTGACCTGGAACATGCATCTAAGAAATCTTCAGGATATATTTGTATAGTTGGTTCTCGCTCTTCCCTCTCTTACACTGGGCTAGCAAAGCTGCTTCAGGGGTGCATCTGCAAAGAAACTTGAGAGATTAGTTTGATCTTCAGTGTGTTTCCGCACTGTGGCACTGCAAGGATATCCTGTACTGAAAGCATGAATAGTACAAATGCAGTTCTTGTGGTACAAACGCAATAGAGGTGTTTTGAGCAAAGCTACAGCTGCCGAGGGCCGGCTGAGCTCTCAGACCCGCTAACGGAAGGCTGGAAACCCATGCGCTTCCAAAGGGGAGAGGGCTCAGAGCCAGCGCTTGGAAGCACAGCGAGACACACGATGCAGGGTGGTTGACTGCATGTGTTGTCTTCTCAGTCCAAGTAAGAAGCTTTTTTTACTGCACCTCTGAATTCCCAAGATCTTGGACATCAGGTCAGCATTTCCACAGGCAGGTTTTATTTGCTGTTCCATTACTTTTGTACTCGCAGCAGCTCGTTGCAAGGCTGGTCCTTGCATCCTTGCAGCAAGTCCTCCCCGTTGGCATGTGCCATGGTCAGTGCCAGCATCTCTCTGCATCTTCCTCCCTCCCTGTCCAACCGGCGGCTGTGGTGGCATTGGCCCAGGGAGCCTGATGCTGGTGTTGTCTGGCTGTGGAGGAGCCTGCTGGAGCACATGGGGAGGGGATGAGTCAGTGGAAAGCAACAGAAGTGGATTTGCAGAGCTCTACCAGATGTGCTTGGCTACCTTACCTCTATTTCTAGAACAAAACTAGTCTCTAGGTAGCTTGATCTTGTGGCTGATGGAGAAATTAGTTTGCCAAATTATCGTATGTCTGCAGCAGAGACAGAAAAGCAGCAGTGAGGGGTTTGCTTACTGTAAAATACACCTTCTGATGTGAATTAGTAGTGACACGCTGCCTCCTGGATTTCTCACGGCAAAGGGCAGGGAGCGTGCCGAGATGACTCGTGGGCCATCCAGGCCAGGCTGTGCCGTCTAATGTGTTAACAATGGAAAGGCAAGAAATTAGTCCAGAAAGTAATGTAGAGTGTGAACTTTGTGATAAAATTCAAGTGTGGACAGTCGTAGCAGGTGTCTTCCCTGAGGGAGCATCTCATAGCTGTAGTTACATAGGAATAAACTTTGTCAAACCTTTCTCCTTTGACTGTCACTGAGTTTGCCCGTGGTGTTTGTAGGAGAGGATCCCCCGCGAGCCTCCTGTGTCGTAACAGGTTGTTGGTAGTCTGTAGCTTTGGGCTTGTTTGGTTTCACACCGCCCCTGTCCCCACTGGTTTCCCGAGCTCTCCAGACTGAACCCACACACCGCAGAGCCTGGAGGAGGTCCCGACGCGGGCACGGCACGTGCCCGGGGGACGCTGGTGGCGAGGGCGCGCGTCCCCAGGCCTGGGCGCCTCTTCAGTGGGGCCCTAAAAACCTCCTTGGGGCAGGGAAAAGGGGATGCGGCGCCTTTGGGGCTGGCCGGTCCCACGTTGGCCTTCACCTCCCCGCTGCCCCCGGGCGATACGGGGTCTGTCTCCCGACACGTGCCCACCAGCCGCTCTGCAGAGCAGCCACGGGAGCCCGGCCGGGGCAGCAGCGGGCACGTCCCGCGGCCGCCAGCAGAGCAGCTCACCAGAGAGCCCTTCCCGCTCCCCCTGAAGGGCACGCGCCTCTCGCTGCGTTCAAATAATTACCTCAGCCTTCGAGCCTTGGCGAACAGATGGGAATCTCTCCCGGCAGCGGGGCAGCCGAACAGTGTCGGTGTTAGTTATCCTGAGCCATAAAACTCTGACAGCGTTGCAGAAGGGAGGGTGCTCCTCTGCTCACGAAAAAGCTCAGTAAGGTGCTGCTCAATTCATTCAATACAGGGAAACCAAACAGTTTGGATATTCTGGTTGTTTATTGTGAAATTGTTTCCTAACAGCAACAGTTTTAAATGTCATCATGCAAATGGAAGAGAGAAACCTTTTATGCAGTTGCAAAGTGTTTTTCTAAGATGCTATGCATTTTGTTGGGTTATTGAAAGTGAATTTACTGTGCATTAATCTTATGAATGTTACTACGTTTTATATTTATTTTAGATGACCCTCCTGTATTTTACAAAGGGAAGTTTCATTGTGTGATAACTTAGTCTGTATTCTTAATATAATTTGTTAAATAAAACTTGTTTTAATCAGTTTATTCTCTGTGCTTTGTGTTTTAAATTTGGAGTTTAAGCAGCTGAAAACGCAGCAGCTCTGACTTGCGGGAGTGGAAAGGGGCATCCCTTGGGACCAGCCGCTCTTTCCCTCTGCGCCATCGTTGCATTGGCTTCTTCAGATCCCAAACCGGGATGTTTTGAAAGTAGTTGAAAACATCAGGAGGGATGAAACGTGAGTTGGTGCTTATTCTGAACTGAGCCACTGCGTAGCGGTTGTTGCTGCGGCACCTGGAACCGCCTCTGTTTCTTGATGTGATTACAGGTTTGCTTGGTGCAGGTAGTGCTTCTTACCGCGGGCTTGGACTTCAGCAGGCAGCGGGCTTTGGACGCTGCCAGACGCTCGTTAAGGAGCGAGAACGGTGTGGGGTCGGCCTCACACACTGCGCGGGTACAAAGCCAGGTTTGTCGCCCAGGGGATGCTCCCAGTGGTGTCCTGCAGAGGTGAGTGCTCCCCCCTTCCCATCCCCTGCCCGCTTTTGGAAGAAGAGATCAAGTCATCACGCGTGTCAGTCCTTGGACTGGAGAGTCTCAGTAAAGAATTGCAGGCTTTAATGTGAGAGACTCGCGTACAAGGTGCTTTTTCCCCTGCCACAGCTGAGCAGATCGCCTTTTGCTTCTGCTTGGGGCTGACGGGGACTTCTTGAGCAGTTTTGGTGGGACGTGAGGGCCGAGACCAGAGACGCCTTTCCCTCTGCTCTCAAGCTGCCCAGGAAGGCAAAGGACACTGCAAAAGAGGGGACCTGGTTCCAGGCAGAGGAGGAATAAAGAAGTAGGAGCAGAGGCACTGCTGGAGTTGGACCAGGGGCTGCGAAGCCTCCGGGGAGGAGCTGGCGAGTGGCAGTGACTGCCCGCGGTGTCGGCCGGTCTCCCGACTGACCGGAGCAGCTACAGTCTGTTCGTGGATCTGAAGGGTCAGCTTCAGAGGGGACAGCATGAGCCCCCTGTAGGTAACTTGCTTCTGTTTGTGGGGTTTTATCCTTTGAAATTGGATATAAAAAGCCTTGGGAAATCTGTCGGAAATGTCTCTCTCAAAAGGTATGCTGCAAAGTCAAAGCACAGAAGTCAAAATAGCTCAAATTGAGCATTTTCTGGAGGGTAAGGGACCCCGCGTGACATTGCACTGCCACACAGGCCGTGTCCCAGATAAAAGTGGCAGTAAGTCTGTCACTACAGTCAATGACGGCAGTGTCAGTGAAACAACTTGTTTATAACGATCAACAACTTTAGTCACTTATAATTATCAGCTTCAAAATTTGCATTGCGTGTAATTTTGGGGAGGTCAAGTTAAAGTCACTGAGTCAACCTCAAAGCTTGGAAACGCCAGTGCGGGCTTGACTTGTCAGCACAGGCTTTCTTTGAATGAATTCTTTGTAACGTGTGCGCACTTGTGCATGGCCGGTCCTTCCCCTGGCCCTTCCGTACAGACGTGCTTCCCCGCGCCAGGGACGCCGGTGCCACCGCAGCTCGGGGCAGCGCTGGCTCCTGGGGCGGCAGCCAGCGCAGCAATGGACTGCTGCAGCCACATGCAGCGGGTGACAGCAGCGTGCAGCTTGCGGGGGGCTGCACGATACCTCGCCGCAGCCCCCTGGACCCCCGGGTCCCTGGCCGCTGCCTGCTCTGCTGCGCAGTGACCCGGCAGCGGGCAGGGCTTTCGGGCAGGGCTTTCTTGCCCGGAGGCCACCCCAGCAGCCGCTCTCTGGTGCAGCGTTTGGGCTCAGAGCTGACGCACCGGGGACGGAGGCTGTGTGTGGGCCAGGCGGGAGCGCTTCTGCAGGCTGAGAGCAGCCCTACCCAGCTCGGGGCTCCGCAGCCTCATTTTTTACAGATATTATAAACTGGGATTCTGCAGAAATAAACAGGGGTTTATAATCAACTCTGAAATAGGGCTGTGCTTTAAGAGAGGCGGCTAAGGGTGGAAGTGCGAGTTGCAGGGGAGGTGCCGTGCTTTTATGACCCATGGTCTGTCCTGCGTGGCCCTGTTTGCTTGTGCTCGGACAAGCACTGAGCCTCTGAGGGCACCGCAGGGACGCTGCCGGGACGGGCCTCGGCTCGAGCGATGGGAGACAGCGCCTGGTGTCCGTGCAGTGCTGGAGGGCGAAGTCCCTTTGGCCACCTCCCAGCAGTGGGGAGACGCCTCGTTACTGGGCAGGACGGGGCGAAACCTGGCAAGAGAAATACCTGGTGCAGGGACTGTGCCAGCGGCAGCGAGGGCAGCGCTCCGCTCGGGGCAGAGCCCTCCCCGTCGGGCTCGGGCAGGCAGCGTGGGGTCCCAGCTGCGGCGGCCGCCTGCCCGGTGTACCCGTGTGGCCAGTGGCAGCGAGCCCGTGCGGGGGAAATGGACTTCTCAGCTAGGGAGAGGCTAATGCCACGCCGCTAAAACTGAAAATTGTTATTCTTCATGCCAAATTATTCTTCCGAACTTGACCCAAGCTGGTGGTGCACAATACGACCTCTGGCATCTTCTCTCGCTCCAGCCAATATTTCTGTCTCACTTATTTTGAGTGGTCTTTGAATTAAAGGAGATTAATACCCAAGTTCCCGACATCCTCTTCAGGCACTTGTTTTTATAACCTCCTTTTGAAAGCGAGTACCACTTGTTCCACCAAAAACTAAGAAACTGCATCTTGGAGCTGCTGTGGGAGCCGTCACAGGCACCTGATTGAATATCCCGGCTGGGGAGGAGGCGGCGCAGGGGGGACATAAACCAGAGTGGGCCCGTCCCGCGCACCGGCTCACGTCTTCCCGTGTCGGCGCGCGGCGGGCAGGCACGTGAGCTGCCTCGGAGCCATCGCGGAGCGGGTGATGCCTGCGAACATCAAAGACACTTCTGCCTAATGAGCTGTTGCCACGGGACGTGGGCTCTGTTCTGCAGCACGGGAAGCCGCGCGGGGCTGCGTATCCGCTGCCTGGAGTTACGGCCAAACTGCCGGGCAGGACCCTCAGCCCCCAGCCCTTGGTTTTGTTTGTGGTTGGACACGGGACCACCCTCGTACGGCACGAGCCACCCTTCCTCCCACTGCTGGTGAACAGCACTCCTCTCCCCGTGAGGGCTCTGGGATCGCTCTGCTGTTGAAATACTCCAGACTTTACCAAAATCCCAGTATTTCTGCTCAGCCTCTCATTTTTGCCTTTCCTAATTCAGCTGCTCAGAATTTGGGGGCAATTATTGAAAGTTAAAAAAAAAATAGTTCTTCACCAAATTTCTCTGCCGTTTCTGCAGCGTTTCTCCTGAAGCAGCCGTAATCTAAAGAGTTGCTGTTACTGGTGGCGGTGGTGTGCTGAAGGGGGTCTCCACCGTTAGGAGCAACAGCAATCCTCCCTTGTTGGACAAACTAAATCCAAATTGGTCTGCCAAGGGTTTTTTGATGCCAGAGCTCATCTGGCGCCAAGAGCAACCATCGCCACGGGCCCTGCGCAGGGTCCCAGACGGTGCGCACCACGGGGCAGAGGCTGGGACGGCCCCGACCCGCTGGGCCACGCGTTGCCCAGGCACTTGCCGGTGTTGGCTCAGTGGGGCCCCTTGTGTTGCACCGAAGGTCCCGGTACCTGCAGGGCTGCAGGGACCTGACGCGCTGCCCGCGAGCGTCCCTGGGCGGGTGCGTAGGGTGAGACCGGAGCTGGTTTACATTGGCTGTCATTCACAGAACTTGTTTTCTAAGGACACTCAGTAAATCAGTTGGAACTTTCACGGCAGCCTTCTGCTCTGCGTAGTGCCCCCGTCTCCGGCAAGGTGTCTCCCAGCCATTCCTGCCCCAAGGAGATCTCCCTTTGCCAAAGCGGGAAGCAGCAGGCGCAGGGGCTGGAAGGAGCCAGCAACGGTCCCTGCGGCACTGGACGGTTGCGTTAGGCTTTGTGTGCCTGCGGCTTTGGTGGTGGTGTTTGTTTTCTTTTCTCCTCTCCCTCCCACAGCTTTAAAAATTAACTTGCCTTGGGAGTTTCTCAAAATCTTTTCCTTTCTCCAAAATGATGGATAAGCCATATAACTGATTGTCATGGCCCTGAAGAGGATAAACATCTTCTGCAGTTTAAAATAAAACCTCCTCACTTCTTAGTTAATAAGTGTTGAAAGAAGCATAAATAGAAATAACAGAGGATTTCCATGACTAACAAGATGACCACATCAGTGAATGTTGTTTGGGGTTAAAAATGACTCAGCTTTTGCTTCCCTAGGGTAAGATGTTATATCCCGGCGCAGGAAAGGCTGCCAACAGTACTTTGAAGGTCTGGCAAACTCGATGTAGCCTGGATTGTGAACTGGGAAGTGTTTGAGTGCATAGTTTAAAAAAAAAAAAAGTCCTAAACTCCGCTCCATGTGTGCAGATTTCTCGAAGATAAAGGAGCCCACAGCTTTATCCAGCTTGTGCTGACTCTTTTCTTTTCAAAAGCCTTTTCAGATGTTTTCACTTTTCTGCTTGCTTTGTTGAAAGATGTAAAAATTTAAGACAACCACAAAGTAAACATTTCAAAACTTTCTATTCTGAAAATTAGTGACATTTTCAAAAATCCCTTGGATTCCACTTCTGCACTATCAGAAATGAAGATGTTTGGGCTTTTTTTGATTGACAGATTTTCCAGGCAGGTTTTTGTTTATTGGTAACCTTTCTTTTATTTTTCAAAGAAAATAGATTTATTATTCAGTAGAAACACTAGATAAGTAGATGTCTTGTCAAAATAAAGCAGGTTTTCTTTATTAGAGTGAAATAGTAATGAACTCATCTGCTTCCAATATTTATAAAGAGTAGGGAAGGCCATTAATTCTACTGCTTGTGAATAAAACCATCTGTGATTTCTTTCCATTTGATGTGTTTTGGTTTTAATATACATTTTTCACAAATAAGTGCAGGGATTTTTTGTGAAAATGTCACATTCAGAATCTCATAAAGAAGGAACGCAAAGAGGGGGAAACGAAATGTTTTGTTAGCTAAGTAATTTCTCACCTTGCACAGAGAATAAAATTCATGCCAACTTTAACACATTAGGCGACAGAATTACATGTTCGGCTCTAATGCAATCCATGACATGTAACAAGGCAAATAGAGTATGTTTGGAAGTTTGTTTTCCTTTGGGAATCACACAGTACATTTAACCTAATCTGTCCTGACACTTGAATTATAACATTATGAGCTTCTTCAGGGAAGCAAAACGGTAGATGCCTCTTTTTAAAGCAAAGCAGAAGTTAATAAAATGGGCGACGTGAAAAGGAAAAAAAGCCCGATCAACCCGTAGTGCAATTCTCCGGAGGAAATGGGTTCTAGGCTGGGTTTTTTTCCACTAGCAATGTTGGAAATCTCATGACATACTTCTGCTGAGGGTGAAATTTGACCTCCAGAATTTTGCTCGATTAAACCAAAAACTGCAAGAATATCCCAAGTGGGACCACTTTGTAGTTTGACTTGTGAGTGTTGGATCTGAAATTAAACTGAGTATTCATCCAGCTGCTCTGCCAGATTTTATTTTACAGTCTTCCCACCAACTCATACGATGGAGACCGTACTGTATCGTAGCTTTCCAAAAATATACCTGTACACGTAACGGAGTGCTCTGCAGTGCGCCTGCCAATATGGGCTGCTGATAAAAAAAGTCCAGAGTAAACTCCAGGTAATCCTCTTTGAGGGGCTTTTACGGGAATCGCCCTGTAAATGCTGTATGCTCAGCTGGGTGTATCTTAGAAACCGCAGCTATAGGTATATATTCTAAGGCCCCAGTTTAACATCCATCGTTCAACAGGACCAAAGCAGATCCTCGGGGGTTCCTCCAAAATGGACACAAGTGACTGAAGAAACCTGAAGTCAAGTAAGGCACGTCCTCGCCCAAGGTCCAGAGCTCCCGGTGCTTGGGAGCAGGGCGGGCGCTGTCCTGGGGAGGGATAAGGGGTGCCAGGAGGCTCCCCAGGCGGTTCCCCAGGCGGGCAGAGTGGGGACCTGCCAGCCGTGCTGCTGCCAGCACTGCCCGGCGCTGCCCGGGGCTCCGAGCCGCCCTGCGTCAGCTCGTGCCCGAGGGACGCGCTCATGCCCGTTGGCACCCAGGTGAGGCTCCGAGAGCGTGAGCCCCCACGGGAAGGAGAAGCAATTGGTTTGGGCGAGTGCAATGTGAAGCCCTGGGTGTTACGTTGGTGATTTACACAGTGATCATAAGCTGACCTGTGAACAAAATGTTGCTGCGAAACCCCGTGCGTCACCTCTGTCCTCGAGTAACGGCAGCCACGCGTTGGAAAAAAACATGCCATCCTTCATTTGTTTCTTTTTTTGCGGTTAGAGCTAAAATCCTGCTTTTCATAATCAGAAGAGGCCTTTCTAGGAAGGCTTAGCCCCAGTCAGAGCTGCCGGCAGTGATGGGAGGTCAGCTCCTGGGCTGCCCTTGCAGCTCCTCAGAGAAACCCACTGGCGCCTGAGCAGACCCGCATGGGGCAGCGCCTCGTGGCCCGTGCCGAAACATTTTCACTGGTACATTTTTTTTTCCCTAAATTTTTAGTTTAGAGGATGCTAAAAAGATGTTAAATCATAAGCAGAAATTCACTGTTGGTTGTCACTGAAAAAATGAGCAAACCAGTTGTTTCTCCAGCCATTTGGAACATGGAGGAGGGAGAGGGAGACGGAGAGGGTTTTACCGTGGATGCTGGTGCTCTCCCAGAGCTTCCCGGCCAGCGGCAGCAGTGCTGCCTCGCTCGGGCTCGTGCTCCTGGCACTGTGAGCCGCTGTCAGGTCCCTGCTGCAGGCAGGAGGAGGACTGTGCTCTTAGGAGAGTTTTCACACCCGTGTCAAACGGGTGAGCCTGCCCGCTGGTTTGCTCACAGTTTATAGTTTTATAATTTCAGCTAATCTGGCATAGAACAATCAGGACACTAATAGTCCCCAACAGTTTTTTGACCAAACTGAACTGCACTGTCAGCTGAGCAAAGAAACAAAATCTTATTTTCAGCTTTGAAGTTTTACCGGATAGTTTCCAAGAGCAGGGTTGTGTCAGGTTAGGCCAGGTTTGGGTGGTTTTGTGGCAGGTTCGGCATTGCTGGCCCGGGGGCACCCTGACCACAGGACGTGCCAGCAGAGCTGCCGGGGCATCAGCAGAAGAGGCTGGGGAGGGACATGGGTCCTCGCTGGTGGACCTGTGACCCTCTGTGGGTCTCCTCTCTGACAGAGTGCACCAAAAGCGCCGGGTTTAAATTGTAACAAGGAAAATTCATAGTGGATATTAAGAAAACTTCCTAAAGGGGAAACAGGTGAGGCCTGGGAGGGCCACGTAGTCTCTGTCATTAAGTCTTTGCTAAACACTTGTCAGGGGCTGTAGAGGTAAAGCCGGGCCTCTGCGGGGAGGGGAGCGCAGCGGTGCCTCACGCCGTGTCCCTCCGTCCCTCCCAGCGAGGTGCTGCCCTTCCTCTGGGAGCGCTCTAGTGGGCTGTTCCCACGCTCCGGGCACAGGTTTGGGACCTGGGTTGTTTGGGTTTGCTGG
Organism: Anhinga rufa; assembly: GCA_013400875.1. Classification (NCBI taxonomy): domain Eukaryota; kingdom Metazoa; phylum Chordata; class Aves; order Suliformes; family Anhingidae; genus Anhinga; species Anhinga rufa. The sequence continues at coordinate 1,183 of VZTV01016271.1, read as the reverse complement.
AAGCTGGGGGAGGGTGCCTACAAAGCCACTGAACTCTCAAGAAAACAGGGAGCCCGAGAAGCCGACGTGCCGTAAAGGTCATTTCAGGTCATTTCCCTGCCAGGGAAATGCTCCCAGCAGGAGTGTCTGAACATAGGCGTCCTTCAAAAGCGAGGCAAGAAGCCCGTTACTGCTGTTCCCTGCAGCGCGTCCTGCAGGAGCACCTGAGGGCCTGGTCGGGATGCATCAGGCAAAGCGCGGAGGGCATGAGGCGAGCACGGGGAGGGAGAGGGGGGCAGTGACTGCAGCCCTTCTCCCCGGCGGCCTGCCCAGCCCCGTACCAGGGACGGCGGTGGTGCCCCAGGCACTGGATGTAGCGTGAATGCTATGGCAGGATGCACTGCATAAGGACCCAACAGCACACCGAGACTTGCTGCTAAATTGGACTCGTTTCTGGCAAAACACTTTTCTTACCTGTACAGAAAGCCCCATGTACAAAATTCCCCTCCACCCCCAGACCGCAAAGAGCCCGAGTCACCCGCAGCCACATGGCACAGAACCCACGGCACGGTCACCCATGGCCAGTAGCCCAGGGCGCAGTAACCCACAGCACCGTAACGCCCACCTCCTTCCAACAGCGGCCCTGGGCAGGCGTGGGCAGGACGGGCGCCGGGGCAGCCCCGGGCTGGCAGCCGACGCGGTGGCACGGCTGCCCGACGGCGTTCCCCGCGGTGGGACGCTGCCGCGAAGCGCCCTGCCCACAGCAGGGCTGAGCCGCGTGAAGCTGCAGCGCAGGAGGGGGGCAGCGAATGGGCCTCACAGCGTGCACGTTTGCATTTCGTGGGGACTTGAGTCCGCCACTGCCTGCGGAAGAGCCGTCGCGCCCGTGAATGGGGCCACGTGGCCGGCAAAAACCAAGAAGCGCAGACTTTGGGGATAAGTGAGGATCAGTTTGTTTCCTGAGCACTGGAGGTAATGGGCTGACTTTCATCTGAATTATACAAAGGCTTTCTGCTCTTCCCACCTACACCTAAAACTTTTCCCACAGCCTCCCGGCAGCGACCTGTCGCAGTCAGCAGAAGCCAGTTGACGGACTCAAAGTCCTTAATGCAAACTTTTTGCCTGTTCCAACTCTAAATTCCTTTTTCTGCCCAAATGCCTACTTATATGAAACTTTTAGGAACTTAATTATCCTTGAGACTTC
>VZTV01016234.1:10082-21973 GCA_013400875.1 Anhinga rufa | reverse complement strand
GCGGTGTTCATACTGCAATGCACAGGTGGCCGAATCGCTCCGTCGTCCTTCAGTATTTGCACTTTGAAATGATGGAATAACAAACCCAGGGAGCTGAGGAATAACAAGCTTTGGTGGGTGGACTGCTCTTACCCTATCTCGCTGACTAACCACCTATGTATGAAAAGGGCATGTGAGTGCACCGTCTGAGAAGGCAAAATTCCCTTCACTGTTAGTGTTGGCAGCCATTAAATTCTGACAAAAATCAGTTATCGCCATGAGCCTTTTAATCGGAAACTGCACAGTAACCCTTGGAGAGCCAAAGGTTTTCGTGCCGAGCAAAGGCAGGAGAGGTGCTAGCACAGATAAAGCAGCTCGGGTCACCTGGGCACTCAGCTCTCTGTCCTCTCCTTGCAAGAGAAGTCAGAAAGGCTGGGGATTTTGCTGTGAGACAAAAAGTTACCTGTAAACCAGAGGATTTCCAGGAAAGACAGGTATACTACAGCGAGGACTTGATTTTCTCCCACCCCACGCTACCTTTTTTCATCTACCCCAAGTTGCGCTTTGTGACTCAGCTCTTAATCCCCTTTATTTAAGTGTCTGACGGTAAAATGCAGAGTGTGCAGAGAGATGGGTGTGTTAGACAAGGGACAAGCAGAGGAATAATCAGGAGATGGGCTTGACACGGAACCTGAACCTCAGAAAGTCAAATCAGTAACAATAAAAGGACCAAGGTAGCGGTGGTCGGCAGAGAGAAACACGTACAAAAGCGCAGCATCTCGCCGCAGACTCTTTCTGTGATTTTTGTACGTCCTTCCCAATCCTGCCCCTCTATTCCAGTGGTTTTCTTCTATGGGATCACACTACGTGGGCCACAAGATCAGAGCGCTTTCTAGGCGGGCTTTAAAATTAAAGCCGGCTCAATGGTTTGCACGTTTATTTTATTTATTTTTTTTTAGGGAAACACCACAACAAGTTGATATTCTTGTGATTTGTGAACCAGTTCTACTGAAAACATATCTTGCTGTCCTCGTAGACCGAGTGCAGTTCGGGCTTCGTTCAATGATAAGTTCTTCTGAGAAACCAGACAAGAAGAGCCAACTTGAGTGCTCTGTGGACACCTGTCTATTTAAGGAATCAGAATGAACTCATTTGAAGGGTCACAGCTTGGTGCCTGTGAAACGATCTCTTTAGAAGAGTCTGGAATAGGCAAGTCAAGGCTAAACTGGGCACAGGTCAATTTTTCCATGTTTGTCGCTGCTATGGGGAAGAAACCACCCTGTTAATACGAAATCTTCTCTATTAAGCTGTTTTTAAATTACAGAATGGAAAAGGTTTTATTTAACTTCTGTGGTCGTGATGTAACTCTCTGGCAGGGAAGCTAGTATATTTGTAGCTCAGCTGGGGCTGGAGCTGAGAGAGCTAATGATTGCCTCAATTTCTGGTAAAGAGCAGTTCTAAGGGCACTTTCAGACTTCACTTCTTCCTCCCCTCCCTTTTAAGAGGTCTCAAAAACAAGCCTTTAATTTTCAGCAAGATCTTTTCTTGTGACCTTTAGAACATATCGAGGGTTATCTTACGAGTAAAATGACGCTAGTTACAGGGTTCCTGAACTGAATTTTGGGGGCATATCCTCCCAGGAGTATCACTCCACCGAGGCACCTGTAACAGCGAAGATGTCACCGCTGTCCCACCGATTTTCTATATGTCCCAATATTTTCTAATAATTGTAACAGCTAATGACAACTGTGTGTGAAAAGCCCTCTTCCCTTCTATCCTATGGCAAGGAGTATTTTTAGGTGAAAGACCAGGCAATGTCTGAAGATCAAAACTAAATAGCTTATAATATGCATTTTTCTATGCTTCTCTTTTGCTACAGGAAAAAAAAAAGCGCGTTTTGATTTCTGCAGTCTCAGGTGTCAGGAGAGAATGTTCCTTGAAAACTGATCTGCCAGTGTGACGCTTCTGTGGAAGATCTGACAGGGACCGTCGTAGGGGCACAGCAAGGCTGTATCGCAGCGTATCTTTTCCTCACTAAAATATTTAATCCGCACCTGAAGTCCAAGTTTTAGAGCTGCTTCCTAAGCAGAAGTAATTGCTAGTCCTGCCTCTTGGGAAACAATAGTAACATATTCCTTAAACAAAGCTTGGAAATCCCATCAGGCTATGAACTCCTCACCGGGACTGAAGAGACTGAAACCTCACTGGAACAGAGCAGCTGAACTGCCGATGTACTGTGAAACACATCAAAAGCATTGAGCTCATGCAAAGCCAGCTGGGTGCTTGTCATATAGCGCATTCCAAGTACACTAAATATTACCAAAATAACTCCTCAGTGGGAAAGAGCTGGAGATTGGTAGTGGATTCTTAATACCTGTAATTCCAAGAGGTTTGTTTAGCGGCGTATTACACAATTCCTCTCTCCTGACCTCTACTCCTTCTCCTCGTTGGAAAAAGCTTTTTGCTATTTTGGCCCTAAAATGCTTGTGAAGTCTGCTGCGTTTTCTAAAACGCTGCAATGTAAAAGTGCCCTAGGAGAATGGGTAGGCTACACGGGGAGAATCTCTGTCGCAGGCAAGGTATTTCACAACGCTGGGGAAGACAAAATGCAACTTGTAAACTCCAGCGTCAAAACAGAAGGTTGTTATTCCAGGTTTTTGCTCATGTTTGTTTATACACTTTCAATTCTATGTCGCTTTCCAGCTGAGGATATTAAAGTTTTGTAAATATTGATGAATTCAGCCTTGGCTTAGGAAATGGGAAAGTACAGTAATTCCCATGCTACAGAAGAGAAACTGAAATGCATCTGAAAAGTGAGATCTCAAAGTTGTTACATAGACACTCACTGCAAAATGAAAGCAAAAGAAATCTTTATAATATTTCTACTCAAACACTAGCTTTTTAACACTAAACTCCTCCGATCTCACCGCACGTTAGATGGTTACACTCCTACAAGATGCCAGTAGCAGTGTGGAAACAAAGGTCTGCTGAGCAAACTGAGCCCAAGGTAATCCTTAAGAGGGATCTAGAAAAACAGAAAGGTGGATGAACAGCTCAAACTCCACCAGCCAAGGAACCTTCTAGCTGGCCATGACCTGTTTGAGATACCTACCTCTGCAATAAACATTGCGACATGCAACTACTGAAGGAGTCTCTAATTAAGTAAGCACACGGCTCAAGAAAATTAAGAGATTTCTTGACATAAATTAAGTGTAGCTAATGTTTACTTTTAAAAAAAAAAGTTGAACTGTCTTTTCTGTGAATAAAAATTTATCATCTGCTTTACATGGAAGAAGCAATGCTCCACACATACTGCGTTCTCGAGGGGGGTTAGGCTTACCGGGGGATAAATCAGGGAGAAAGTGGTGAGCACAGACCGAGAACCTGAGGTCCATGAGAAGATGCTCTGACAGTCAGCTTGGAAATACTCAGGACATGACTGGCTCTTCCCTTTTCTTGGGATAACCAGAACCACTCCCTGGGCTTTTTCAGGTTCTTGTCTCTTTTAGCAATCTTGTCCTCCCTGAGCAGGGAAGGGCGTTGCCGTAGCAAAGGATTTGTGCATTAGGATGCTGTGAGAACGAGTTACTGTCCCGGGATGAATTTTTCTCTTTGGACAGAACTGACAGAAGTCCAGAAGCTTTCTTCACCTTCCACACAGCGCTGTGGAAGGTACATTTAGTTTAAAACCCAGTAGCGTTCAGGAATCTGTCAGAATATTTCATTTTTCAAAGCGTATGGTTCACGTTCAGGAGGCAGGAATCTCACTAGTGGATATTGTGCCATGGCAGGCGATACTGGAAGTCCTGGCTTCTCCTTACGAGTCTTCAGCACTTCCAGGGGGAAACTGAGGGAATTCAGCATGAGCTGAATCCCTCAGGATGGCTCAGAAGTACCTACTGGAATCATGATTTTGTGATTGCACAATGATTGCAGAGGGATACCTTCACACTAAGCAGGACAAGCCTGGTTGCTTCTCTCAGCCTTGTTTCTCCCAGGTGTCCACAACCCATCTTTTTCCTGTCGCACCCATCCTGGCCTTTTCTGTTCTGCAGTTATCAACAGGCTTAATGTACAATCTAACTGTATTTTCCAGGTGTCCCAATGCGTAAGGATATAATTTGGTTATTTTCTTGCAAAAGAATTTATGTACATTTATGACTGTAAAAATATAAGTGTGAATTCATTGCTGATGTTATCAGTGTAACATGATGTTATGCAAAGAAAGTCTTAGAGGACACAAAAAAAGGTATAATGCAAATAGTATTTCCCTCACCACTTGAACAAGGTGACTTACCCTCTTTTATGCTGCCTGACGATCCATGACACGTAAGCACTGTGCCTTTAGATCTAGTCTTTACTGAAGCATTTTAGTTTAGCAGTACCATCAAAAGTCTATCACTATATAGATTCCATAAATTGCCATTAAACCCCTTCATTTTTTGTGGTGGGTGTCGGTGACTTCAGACGATGTATCTGTGAATCCGGCCGGCTCGCATCCGCTTCAGGTTAGACCTGCAGACGGTCCCGTGTAAATATGCAACATCTACATATCTACCTTTACTAACTGATCCCAAAGGTATAGAGGGCAGGCGGGTCCTGGGAAGTAATAGGGTGGACTGCGAAAGATTCCACCTAAAGCCTAAAGAAGCATTTGGGTGGTCGAGTTATGCCCAAGATCCAGGCCGAAGGAGTCAGTTAAAATTCGCCCTGTCACATGGAGACATGGAGTGTTAGATCTCTACAGAGTTCAAAATGCAGAACTTCAGGCGTCCCATATCAAAAAGGCACCTAAATTATGTAAAAACCCGTAACAGCTTGTGTCTCTGCCAACGTGAATGTATGCAGCTATCCGCGTTCTGAGACAGCAGCTCTCGGTGACTTTTCCCCATTGGGAAATTAATCTTGATTTTAGCTCTGCTTACGGAAACAGCATACTTAAGAGCAATCGTGTATATTAATTTTTATGTGCAATTATACTTTCAACCTTCTGCTAAGATGTTTTACGTGTGCAGTCGCCTTGCTCCCGTGCAGTTAACGCGCAAAGTAGCACTTGTGTTATGGTACTGAAAAATTACGAAAATATTTTCAGTTTTAGTGGTATGAATAACTCTACAATGTACATAAGTGGCAAAAATGTGTTTGCCAAAAGCAGGGAGAGCTTTCAGAAGCAGGAAGTGTTGAGTATCCCTTTAACTCAAACAACACTTGAAATTTAAAATAAAGATCTATGTTTATGAATCTGAAGCCTTTAGTTGTTGTGTGACTGTCCTAATTGCCTGAAAAAATAGCTGTTATATGATTTGTTGAGAGAACTTGCTAAAGCTGGTTATACAAACACTTGAATCAGACTCAAACTCATGCAATTTAACTGGATTTGTTGATTAAGCCTGTAACGTTTGCACAGATTACTTTACTTTTGGTCTGATGGATGTGTTTCTGCTGAGGTAAAGCTGACCTCATACCAACTCCTTTGAAAGCAAACACATGCTTGTTACTTGCTAAAATTTTGAAGGCTCTATTTCTATGAGACGCTACTAGCCAGTTTGTCAAAGAAGAGACAACAACAATACTGTTCTTGCACAGTTTTCTTACGTTTATCTTATAATAATAAATATTTATCTCATCGTTCCTGCCCTGACATGTTGTTATAAAATCTCATAAAGCATAATTGTGTGAACATAGTCTTTCATGTTATTTTTGTATTATATTTCTAGAATTTAGAGTTTCACAGATATTAATATCTGGTCTCTAAATTCCCCTGAAATACCAAGCTAATAGGTGATGCTCTCTCTCACGAGGTTAGCATCTTGAACTCTTGCCAATACACGAGAAAGATGGTTTAGGAGGTTAAGTTAGTGACTAAGTAAGCGGTGTCTCCCCGCTGAGCCGGCACAGAACTCAGAGCCCCAACCAGCTCTTTGGAGCTTCTCTGCCGTTTGCAGCTAATGCCTTCTGAATGACACACACCACCACAGCCATGACCATCTGCAGGTGTTCAGAGAGGAGGAGTGCTGGTTATTATTATTATTATTATCATCATCTTGCCCATGAGAACAGTTTGGTAATAACATCTGGTCTCTAAATTTCCCAGAAACGGCAAATAAAGAGGAGATTTTTAATGTTTTTTTTAACTAATTATTCTGGAGCACTGCTGAGTTTCATCCCAAGGAGGGCGTGTGTGAAACAATCCTTGTCTGTGGCCTTTAGAGTATTTTCTGATGAAAGTTCTAACAGATATGTAAAAGATACTATTAATCCAGCAGCACTTCTTTAAAACCACAAAGAGATGAGTCTGGACTTTAACTAGAGAATTGCTGCGAACTGCCTGCATTTTGCTTCTGTTGTCTTCATTAGAGCCATAAGGGAATATGAAAACTCTATCTCCCGTTACCATTAGTCAGCCAAAAGGCACTTGGGCTATGCTTTGCTGAACTCAATACCCTCTGGGCCACATCCTGGTTACTCTTATTCATTGCTTTCGGAGGGATTAGAGCAGATTGCATCAGTAGTTCATCAGATAAAGCCTTTGCCTGAAATCTGCTGTTTAGTTCAGTTCAAATGCCTGGCCACAGACCTCTCCAGGGAAGAGTTTAGTTTCCTCAGATGTATGACTACTGAATGCAACTATTGCCCTTGGGAAAATATTTAATATATCTATCGCTCTATTTGGTAAAGTATCAAATGAGCACATCTGATACCTCCCTGAGGAAAACTCTTCTCCCAAACTCTATCATGATTCTGCCAACAGCCTCCCCCCACCCCCCGCCAAAAAAGAAAAGGACAAAAACTCGTGCAGGTTAAAAAATGCTGAGTTACACCACAGACAGGGCCTGTTAATGACAGACCTGCTGTGAGTTTACAACCAGCCTCCAGATTCAGTGGCAAATACATTTATAATGCTTTAAGATGAAAGAATCCAGCAGGGTGATGGTTACGGAGGGAACAGGACTCCACTCCTCCTTATGTGCATTTTTCAAAAAATACATACGGACTTTTGAAACTGGCACCGGGAGTGCTGCTCTTAGAAAGGAAATTATTTCCACCTGTACAGGTGCAACTGAAGACCTAATTTCAGGGAGTTTGTGAGCAGTTCTTATTGCAGATGAACGACAAAAGTGAAAAAAGAGCAAGACTGACGCCGCAGTTCTAGGTCCTGTAGAGAGACTGCCAGCACGGGCCACAAAAAGTTCCCGGTAAACTGAGACATGTTCCACCACTAGAAACATTTCTGGCCCAGGATGGACTGTGGAGTAACAGAAATACGGGGCTAATGTTTTGGACCCTGGTACCTTCCCTGCTGATATCGAGATGCCAAGTAGTGGTGAGGACGGGCAGGGTTGCAGGGATAGCTCTCACCTTTTATTTTAAATAAAAGCAGCAACAGCTGTTCTGCTGGGACAGAATCATGGGATTATAAAGCACTACAGAATATCCTGTCCACAAAGGTGGAGTCAGGTCTTCTACTATGCTTAACCATTAAGGGATTTCCCAGCAAAGGGGAATCTCCAGCTTCCATCGCAGGCACAAAAACCCAGCTGAAACTCCCCTTGGCTTCAGGGGTCCAGCTGATGCTGCAGAACTATCTGCAAAGCACTACAGCGAGGGAAGAGAGTTTACTTCACAGAGGGTGAAGCTTATGGGGATGACTTGCAGAAAGGAGCTAATGCGATTTAATAACTCTAATGCTGGATATAGATGAACATAGAGGAGGGCTTCAACGATGAAATGGTGAGGTTGCTTTTGACTAACAGGAGGAATTGTCTTTCTTTGAAAGAACAAGGTTAGAAACCTGAGAAAATCTGCCTTCCTTTCCTCAGACCACAAAAGAATGAAAAACTAAGGAGGATTTGTCCTATAAATACTTAAGACTTGTATCATTAAGAGCTGGCGTGTCTTTTTGGAAAAGAAGAACACCCTTAGAAGGGGATTTTTCTTCCTCAACTTCCATTCCCCCTGCAACGCGGGTACAAGAAGGCCAGACACAGGCATTCGGACACAAGGACCTTTATACCACAAGAAGTCACACTGTCTAGTGTTGGCAATGCCGTGCTACTGCTAGCTCTGCGTCTGCATGCTACGGAAGCTATACCCCTTTAGTACAGCGACACAATTAAAATAGAACAACTTTGCCCAGCTTTTGCTAATAGCAATCCTCTTCAGAAAGGCTAAATCTAGATAAACCAACCACTTGGCCTCCATTGTTTCCTCCATTTCTGATGCATCTTGTATTAACAAACACTGTTGATGTGTGGGTGTTTAAAGACGCTCAAAGACTGACAAAGAGCTCTGTGTAACTTCAGGGAAAAGGGTAAAGAGTTTGGTAATTCAAAACAACTCACTTAGGCAGCAAAGAGCACGGGAAGGCTCCTGCTGAGCTGTATTGCAAAAGGCTACAGCAAGTAACATGAAAATGGGAAAAAAGAACCACAAAGGAGACGTAAGATGAAGGGCGTGGGGGTTATACACACCATGGAAGGGATCCCACCATGTGCAAAGCGAAGCTAACCACACTCACAACAACAACAAGGACCAGTACAAGAAAGAGCAAGTCCTTTTATGCAACTGAAAGAGAAATGAGGTCACCGAGTTCAATGAGTTTATCTTACTCCACCACTAGATGTTTGCACTCGTGCACTGTTTTCACTTTTATTTACATAAGAAAGGTCTACAGTAAGTTACTCTTGGCAACATGCTCACACCACAAATCTTGCCTGAGCATGTGGGAGAAAAAGTTATTTTCAAAGCCTTCAAGTCATTAAATTCTTACGAAATCCACTCCTTTTCTCTTGAAGGAAATTACATTGGCTCAGACCTAACATGTATCATTCAGTTAATCCACCCGCGGAAATAACCATGCTTTAGACTATATCCTTTCATAGTAGGATCTTTAAGGAGAGAGCAGATAGCTGACTTAGGGGAGAGTAGCAGAATGGTCAGAGAGATGAGAGTTTGTCCTCTGGGAGAGATTTAGAATTAGGATTATGTTTTTACGTAAGTTAATAACAACATAGTTCTCCAGGGAGAACTTTTGTGATTAATTTTTTCCCTCTGTGGGAAACAAGTCAAAATTATGCACCAAAACAAAATGTAACAGTCAGCTTGAGGGCCACTCAAAATATTTTCTTTTCTATTTTGTTTTTTTTTTTTTTGCTACTAGTTTGTAAAAGGAATGTTGAAATAAACAGTTGTTCTGAACTGAAAACAAACAGAACTTTTTCATTCAGTAAATCCTTTATAGAATATTTTGATAGTTCTGAATTTTTTTCCCTCAACTAGTTTTTAAGCTAGAATCCCGCTGCAATCTTTCCCACAAGTAGCTGTGACTGTCTTACATTTATTCAGCAAAAAGCAGTTGCTGATGGAGAGCTCCCAAAGCAGCTCTACTATGAAGTGAAGCTGAACGCCGTTGGTGCAAGCTCCGTCTCCAGAAGTAATAAAGGAGGAGCCCATACTTTTCACTCTCGCAGGCAGGAGGGCTGCTATACCGTTTCCATCTGTGATGGACAAAGCCAAGGCTGAGAGAGAACGGTGTGCCAAGACTTGAATGGAGCATGCCATATTTCAGCTCTTCCTAATAAGGCCTAATTGCAGGAAATTAATCGGAAACTTTTAAAAGATACACCCATTCTTCTGCTGGGCGTTGTCTTCTATTGTTCTCAACAGCTCTCCTTTGGAATGGACTTTTACGAGCTATCGTGGAGCAAGGACTCTCCTGCAGCTGCAGGATTGGATTCTCCCTCAGCAGCAAGTGGTTCTACCAAAAGTAAACACTAGTGCTTTGTTCCACTAATAGTTCCTATATTTTTCATTAAAATGGTCATTGGATAACATAACATGCGGAGTTATTTATGGTTGAGGTATTAGGAGCGGGGTGGGAGACGTGAATTCCCATCAGACAGCAGGGAAGTGTACAGCAGCATCCCGTACCGTGAACAAGTGTTTGAAGAACAAGACTGTTGCGTGCAGTCGGGGTATCAGGCTTCTTAAAGCATAGCTTGAGAAAGAAAGGTTATAAATTCAGCCTTCAGGAAACGGTTTTGATCTTTGGACTCCAAACTTGTGGAGGTGATTCTCAGCAGCTCTGAGAAAAGGTTCAGCAGTTTTGTCTGCCTGGGACCGAACATGCTGACCCTAGACAGCTCCTTGGTCACAGCGCTGCCTGGTTTTCTTTCTGGAGATCCAAACTCTCCCCAGACACTGCTCAGTGAGCTGCAGACACTAACCCAGCTTTCCAAATTCCTTTCCAAAGCCTGACGCTTTAGAAGCACACCGTCCAGGGCCCTGGACTCTCCATACCCAGGTAGTTTCTTTGGGTCTCACGCTAATGACTTTCAACTGCAGCTCCCAGGAGGGCATAGCAGAAAGATGAATCACAGCAAAACACCTGAAGGTATTTTCAAACACTTTTAGAATCACCGAATGGTTTGGGTTGGAAGGGACCTTCAGAGGCCATCCAGTCCAACCCCCTGCAGTAAGCAGGGACATCCCCAACTAGAGCAGGTTGCTCAGAGCCCCGTCCAGCCTGACCTGGAATGTCTCCAGGGATGGGGCATCGACCACTTCTCTGGGCAACCTGTGCCAGTGTCTCACCACCCTCAGTGTAAAACATTTCTTCCTTATATCCAGTCTAAACCTACCCTCTTTAGTTTAAAACCGTTACCCCTTGTCCTGTCACAACAGGCCTTGCTAAAGAGATCGTCCCCATCCTTCCTACAGTCCCCCTTTAAGCACTGGAAGGCTGCAATAAGGTCTCCCCGCAGCCTTCTCTTCTCCAGGCTGAATACCCCCAGCTCTCTCAGCCTGTCTCCAACAGGTCCATGTCCTGTCTGTGCTGGGGGCTCCAGAGCTGGACGCGGCGCTGCAGGGGGGTCTCACCCGAGCGGGGCAGAGGGGCAGAATCCCCTCCCTCGCCCTGCTGCCCACGCTGCTGGGGATGCAGCCCAGGGCACGGCTGGCTTTCTGGGCTGCCAGCGCACATTGCTGGCTCATGCCCAGCTTTTCACCCCCCAGTACCCCCAAGTCCTTCTCCGCAGGGCTGCTCTCCATCCCTCCATCCCCCAGCCTGTATGGATACCGGGGGNCACCAGTCTCCATCTGGACACCGAGCCATTCACCCCGACCCTCTGGATGTGACCATCCCGCCAGTTCCTCATCAGCCCACCCATCAAATCTCTTTCTCTCCAGTTGAGAGAGAAGGGTGCTGTGAGGGACCATGTCGAAGGATTGCTGAATCTTACACTGCAGTCTTGTTGCCATCCCCACCTGACACTGCCACAACCAGCTCAGAAATCTCTGGAGCTGAGGTGTATTCGAATTTTTGAAAGCTCCTGGGAGGCTGATCATCCTCCAGGAAGGTCTTGGCAGAGCCAAGGAGGAGCCGACCGCAGTCCCAGGGAGCCTCAGCTGCCGTTGCCAGCAGCAATGGCGCGGCCAGCCTCCGCCAGCGCCTCCAGAAATCCCGCCCGTTTTGGGCCCCGGCGTTGATGAACACCCTCGTGTGCCCATCCACGAGGGCGCCGGCTTCTTTTGTTTTGTAGCTGCGAGAAGCTAAATAAACTTAAGCATGTGGAGGCAGTGCGAATGCCAGCTATCCCTGTTTCCGTTTAGAAACTGCCAACCAGCCTTTTCAGAAAAATATTTATTTTTTGCTTAAAAAAAAAAAAAAGCCCCTCCACAATGATCTGACCTCGAAGGCCTCTTCCACCGCCCGTCCCACAAAGATGGCTGGTTCGGCTGGCGAGGGCTTGGGGGGGCGTGTGGCCTTGGCACCGGGAGGGCGCCGAGCCCCGCAGCAGCCCCTCAGCAGCCCCCAGGAGCCCCTCAGCAGCCCCCGCAGCAGCCCCCCAGAAGACCCTCAGCAGCCCCCCAGGAGCCCCACAGCAGCCCCCCAGAAGACCCTCAGCAGCCCC
>VZTV01016233.1:0-22301 GCA_013400875.1 Anhinga rufa | reverse complement strand
TTTTTTTTTCCTTTCTGCCGAAACATTGGTTGTATTTTCTGCCTTTATTTATTGGAGTGCTAAATGGATTATTTCAGTAATAAATCAGGCCCTTTCATTACATTTTTTAAGGTGTTGTCACTGTTATGAAGTACAGTGTGCCATCAAAATTAAGCTCAGATTGCATTACCGCCTATTTTATAGATAGAGAATTACTTGATGGATTTTTTTTTTCCAGCAGTCTAAGCACTTTGTGTCTTTCCATCGAAGAACAACTGGCTCCCTAGTTTCACAGAAATTTCCTCTACAAGTTACGAAATTTTCATTCATATTATCTCACAAATATCTTTGCATTATGTTTTAAAACAGAGGGATGATGGTTCTTTTAGCCCAAACTAACTATTCATATAAGTGCAAGGAATTGTTAATGGGTACAGGCAACTCTAGAACAGAATTACCCGGGTGTCTGGCTCCTCTCCCACTTCCCAAGGTATAAATCAGAAGTAATTCCACTGAAGTCAGTACGAGTACCTTACAGCAAAAAAAAATGCCTCAATGGCACTGGAATGAGGCGGCCTTTTGGTTTTGCTGCATTTGTAACAAAGGCGACTGCAGGAGATGCTGATTTCCAGGGTAATTTCTAGCTGACTTTGTCTGAGCAAGAGTCCATTCTCCTTGCCCGCTGCCGCTTTCCCCCAGGCGAGCATACGGAGCCCGCTTCACCATCCCCCCGTTCCATGGCTTCACTGCAAAGGACAAAGAGCGTTACTGGGGCTTAATTTCCAAACAAATCCCCAACTATGAGAGTTTCATATTAACATCTCTAATTAGCAATGAAAATTTCTACTTGGGTGTTCTAGTATGCAGTAGTCATATATGAAGTTATATGAACTATACGAGTATTAATAATCACCACAACTCTGCACGTGTGCGTGCGTGCAGGAGTCAGAGACAGTGCAGGGTAGCTCAGAAAATCCACATTTAAATCTCTGAGCTGCCCTATGCGATGGTGGCGAGTGACATCAAGTCTCTCCTTGCAGAAGATTGAGCCATGCTGCATCCCCACCTCTGAGGTCTGTGTGGAAGTACAGTCAGGAAAACTTCCAGAAAGCTTGCATGGGGTGAAAGCCTGCATGTCCCACCCCTCTGCGTGTCCCACCCCAACGCAGGAATCCTACGTGCACAGTCCTTGGCCTCCCTGCTTGGGCTCTCCATCAGATACCCCATGTGCACATGGAGGCCAGGGGTGGGAAAGACCTGTCTGAGCCTCCCTGTTACAAACCCAAAAGCAAAGCATCTCTTCCGTTAAACACTTCAGCTGAAAAGAGCATTTAAATGCTGCTCCGTTAAAAGTACTGGAACTTGAGCATATGTTTGAAGTTAAATATGTTATAAAAGGCTTCCTGAATTGCATCTTTGTGAGTATTATATTTATCTTAGATGTAAGACTTAGAAAAGAGATCCGTAACACAGTCAGTGTGCTGCGGCGTGGCCACATTGCACCCGGGAACAGAGTGAGCTGCACGGTTCAGGTCAGGTAGATCAGGCAGACAAGACTTTTAGTGACGTAGGTTAAATTCAAACCACTGACCTGCGGTCTCCTTACCACCACCGCTGCAATGCTGCTGGTTTTAAGCAATAGGTGGCACTTCAGGAAAGAGTTTCTTCTAAATTTTCAAAGCTGGTTTTTCAGCATTCCTCCTCTGTGCCTTTCCTTGAAATTGATAGTAGCATTTTTGGCAGGATTTTTAGAAACCAGAATGTCCCAAAAGAAATGAATAAAGAATGTCTCACCTGCAAATTATACAACCCCCTCCAACCTCCGCTGTGCCTGCTCCTTCTTCCCCACCCTCCCACCCCCGACCCAAACTGGGAGCAATCCAAAGAAATTAGTGACATTACCCTCCAGTAGCCCAGCGACACTTATGTTCCAGTCCTCAGAAAAGTGACTGCAAATCTATGGACATGTCTGCCTAGTGCTGCAAAAGTAATTTTAGAAAACTAGCTACTGCACATTATGGGCAATACTTTGAGAGCTGTATGTGTCAGTGACCTGCTGCTGCATCCTCTGACAGCTGCAGAGCATTTAATTCGTCTTCCCTTTCTGGCCACGGCACTGGCAAGAGAAGAGCCTGAAATCTTATGTATTATTTAAACCTTCCCCTTTTTTTTCCCCCCTTTGCAGCATCTCCAATTGTCCAATTTGGGGATAGCCACAGTGTAATGTTCTGCGTCTACGCAGTCCCAGCACTGCTGCCTCTGCAGATCCCAGTCTAGAAGCTGGCTGCTGACCACCCTCCAAGCGAGGCGAGGCTCTGTGGCTTTGCGGGCTGCAGGGCTGGAGCAGAACTTTGCAGCTTCCAGGAAAAAGCAATAATTTCCCTTTAGTGCTCCGTGCTGACTCTTCCTAAGCGCCGAGAGGATGACGTGCGTGCTTGGTGCTCTCCAGGGAAGGGCCAGGCGCCCTGCGGTACCGACTGAGAGAAAACAACTATTTACAACTCAAAACTTTTCTTGTTCGTTAAAGACATAGCAGAGGACCAAGCTGCTCAAGGAGTTAAATGTATTAAGCAATTTACAATTAATATAGAACTCATTCCAGAGATATCTACTAGAGAGTACAACAGGGCAATTAACCCACTAATACACTAGGCTATTACATCGCTATGTCTCTTATTTTAGCCTGAGGTGATTTGAAACGCATTGGATTAAAGGATATTACAGGAGATAGCATGAAAAATAGCTTAATGTAATGAGCCATCCCGTGATGTCTGCTATTAAAGATGATTTGCAGTTGAAAACTACAACATACAGTAGTTCAGCCATTTAGAAACATGAGTATATTTAACCCTTTTCTAGCCCGTGTCCCTTAGATGAATTGGTGCAAGAGTTCCCGCCCACCCCCAGCCCCCACTTCCAGTGCCTTTATCTGAGGATTATCAAATGCACCTTATTAAAGTACAATGGTATCTTTGGGAGATTGGTGCCTGAGGTTGATAGAAAACCAGTAATCTGCTAATAACTTTTAAAAATAGATCCCCGAGAGAGTAAATAGGCTCAGGCGGAGGGAGGCTATTTGACTGGCAACACGTTTGCGAAATGGGAACTTGTAACAAATTTCTATGCTAGCCTTAGGCCTGTCATATCAGTTTCAAATGGTAACTCAGACAGAACTGGGAAACAAGAGCACCTTATCTTAAAATCTATAACTGTACAGCTTAGCATGGAAATAGCAGCACCCAGGGAGAGGGGGGCTCAGCAGCTGGAAAAGTTCCTGCCTGTGGAGCAGGCTTGCCACAGGGACCTCTTTGATAGCTCAGGCATGTTTGCTGCTGGGTTTGGACTGCAGGCAGCTGCAGGTCGTCAGCTCCTCTTCTCTGGTTTAGTCTGGCTTTGGTCAAGAAACCAGCACCAACAAGTCTGGGCATTGAATATAGGCATCTAGAAGGCATCTTGTTCCCAAAGAGAAAAACACTCCTGAGCAAATGCTTAGCTCTAAGCACAGAGCTTTGGCCATGGGCTTCATTCATCCTTGCCAGCAAGGGAAGGACTGTGCCACTGATGTACGATGGTGGGCATGTGGAGGTGCTGGGTGGCAGATCCTGCCTGCACGGGCAAGGCTGCCTGCACAAAAGCCCCAGATCTGCTCTGCAGCTGAGGTGGCTTCCCATGAGTGGCTTTAGCACAGTTACATGTTAGCAGCACTCTGCCAAATTATGCAGCTGTAAATCACCTTCCAAACCCTGATCTCCTGCACAGTCAGGTGAGGGGGCAGCAGACGAGGAAAGTAAAGAGGAGCTTCATTGTGCTTCTGCAGAAAGTCACTGACTTCAAGGATGATCCGGCGTCTCAAGGCCTTCTTCAGATTAATTTTAAAACTCTCCAAGGATGGAGATTCCCTCACACCTCCAGGTGCCTCTTCTAGTGCTTGGTCACCATCATTAAAAAAGTGGTTTTCTTGCATCCAATCTGAACTGTATTTGCTGTTGCCTCTTCTTTTGTTTTATTTAAGACCAGGTAGAAACTCCTACAGAAGACCCCTCCAGCTGCTACATCTACTGATCTTGGAAGAAAGGAGAGAAATCAAGTATTCAGCAGGAGCAAATGAACTCAAAGCAGAACAGTCCCATGGCCTCTCCCAGAGCCTGGCATCAGTCTCCTCTGCAAACCCACTCAAGCCGACAGCCTCTGCCCACCTGCGGCTGAGCCAAGGAAGCAAACCCCAAACTGCCCGGGCTCAGGTACCCCACCGAGGAGGTCTGGACAACGTCACCGAGGAGAGGGAGCCTGCCCCTTGGTTTGTTGCTGATAACTTTTTATGCTGTGCTTCTAAACATAACACAGGTTTTATTACTTATGTCTGTGGGTATTCTAGCCCAGCTTGCCGCCTATGAACCCATGTACTTCCAGCCCAGATGTCTGCTGATCTCAGTTCTCAGGAAAAATCGCAATTGTGCTAAAACAGTTTCCACCTGGACAACGTGCATGTCTCTTTCTCTTATTTCTGCATTTTCCTTTCCAGCTCGGAATGCAGTAAAATCATTGAATTCATGCTGTCAGTCATGTTTTTGCCTATGAGACAGGTAAGATTCTGCACACCCCAGGCACAGTTTCTCTTTTTAACAATCCCATTTACACAGAAATAGACATGAACAAAATTGTCACTTATTTTTCCACTAGAAAAAAAATGTAGGATTTCTTTCCCCATGTTTCCTGTGAAAAAGTTTTTTTCAACAAACAGAAAGAAAGAAAAAAAACCTCCATGCAGCCCATTAAAGACATGCCACGGGGACTTGGGGGAAAGTTGTAAGTAAAAATATAATGAAAATAAGATCATTTTCTGGGTAGCTTTGCGGCTGGGCAAGGCATTACAAAGCTGGCTTATCTCACTTGCCTGAACAGACAATCGCACAGCCACTTCTTCTCAACTCTCCTACCTGTCATCATCTCCTTTCCCATCCTGTTCGGCTATGAGGTCCTACAGATCTGTGACAAATGGTAGGTCTCCCCTCTTCCACTTCAGGTTGCCTTTCCCCGGCTGAAGAGCTCTGCATTTGCTGTCCAACCTCAAACAAATAAAAGCCTGCTTTGGGCTGGGGTTTCCAGCCAGCCCCTCTACCCGCAGTACAGGCACGATCTTACAAACAAGCCTGCGTGTGCCAATGGTCCGAGCACTAGTATTTCCATTTTGTCCCTGGAAGTCCAGTAGTAAAGAGGCTCAGGACCTGCAAAACAGCCCCAGTGCTCCCTGCGCCAGGGCTGCCCACGGAACACCTGATTGCCCTCCTTGCCCTGCCAGCACTCGTGATGGGGCTCTGCACACTGCATCCCTCCACATGCACGTCTTCTGCAGCATCCCTACGGACATCGGCTCCCATCAGCACCGCTGTGGGATTTGGGCTGCCAGTGCAAGTTCCTGCCAATGGCGAAGCCCTCCGGCCTTCTCCGGGCAGCGCTTTCTCCCTGGTACCCAAATAAAAATATTCGGTTCAAATGAGGATTTTCATGTTTGCATAAAAATAGAAAAAACACTTCACAGTGCAAAACAGACCAACCTGATTACACTTCTTGTGGAAAGCACTTTGGTAAGGTGCTCTTTACACACAGGATAACTGCAGGGGAGTCAGTATGAAGAACTGGGCAGGATGGTTTTTAGGCAGGAGGACACGAATGCTGCCTCGACCCACACCTCCCAAACATCCTCCGCTGTGGGTGCAGCTACTCGTTTCCCAGGAGTTTCCATCGCCTGCAACAGCACTCCTCTTGCACAATCTTCTCAAAATATATGTAGACAGAACAAACAATTACCCAACAATTAAAGCAAATAACCACCAGTGACACAAACACCACCAAAATTAATCCTCCACCTGAGAAAACATGACCCGGTGGAACTCGCCACCTCCCTCACACGGCTCCCAGCCCCATCCCAGCACCAGCCACCTGGGCAGTGGAGCTTGCCCAAAGTCGGGTCAATGGCTACTCAGGGATGCTGCCACCAATTGTGTTTGCTTTTGATTGTTAACCCATGCCCTGAGGTTTAAAAGGTGTGTGCTGATTTGCACTGAAATTACAAGGAGGATGGGTGGTATCATTATGGTTCCTCCTTCGAAAAATTTGTGAGGAATGAGGAAAAGAAAGAGAAAACCAAAAAACAGCAAAAAGCGCTCACAGGCTGAGATTCTCTTGGACGTGAGCTAAGACATTTCTGCACCAAAGTGGAAATAGAAGACAAAAACCCCGCCATATCCCCAAGTGACACCCCGCCCCCTCAGCAGCATTCAGCAGGGATTTTAGGCAGAGGGTGGTGTTTTCCACAAACCCTTCTGCAGGGGCAGGAGGGAGGAGGTGGTGGGGACCTCTTTCTAATCAAAGAACTTGTCACTGTCACTTTGGTGTTAGCAGATGCCACGAACAATAACCAGGATCCCGTGCCTCTGAAATGCATTATTAACAGGCTACATTCATTGCTATCCACCCCTACTCCAACCGGCTTTCCTTTTTGTTTTACTCTGGGCTGCCTGCATCCCAAGTGGCACGGGAACCTGTCATTTCTCGTTTCCATCCAGAGGAACAAGTGATTTGGGAGAAGGGGAGAGGATGACCAGGGCTTTCTGACCTTTTCTCCTTCAATTTCATTCCTCTCCTCTGCAAGGAGAAAATGGCAATCACGCTAGGTGGAACCGACAAACTCATCTCTGTGTCACTCCCTTACGTGTACAATAGCTGTGTCACTCGGCATCAGGGACGAGGAGGCAGTGACGGGATTATGGGCCCATGATGGCCCTAATCTGTAAGCGGATTTAAGCCTTTCTGCTGTGCTCCGTTCTCTGTCAGTGCTGGCTGGGGTGGAGTTATTTAATTGCGAGCACCGTTATGAGAAGTACACTGAAAATCTACATGCTCTGTCCATTTTTCCTTTCTAAGTAGGGTTGGTGTCTCCCTGCTCCTGCAAAACTCCTCCTCCTCAGGGGGGTTGTGGCTTCTGAGATAACTAAACTCTTCACTTCATAAATTAAATTGAAGATATCTCAGGGGTATACTATACTGATGGGGAAGCTGAGGTACGGACAGGTAACGGGGCTGTCCCAAAGCCATGCCATAGCTGCGAGGGTACTGAGCGCCCAGGTCCCTGCCCTGCTCCCTGCGGGGCTGTCCTGCAGCCCAGCAGACGGGGATGGACGGCGCGGGAAGGCAGACGGACACCCGGGGGCAACCTCTGCTCTGTGATGCCCACCCTGTGCCACCCCCAAAACTGCTCCGCCTGTGCCAGCGATTATCCCACAGGGCAGAGACGAGAGACATCAACGGTCCCTGCAGAAACGTCCCCAACACCGTACGGTTACTGCATGGAGCAGAGGAGGGCCTGGAGCATCGCAGCTGCGTCCAGAGAGCCAGCCCAAGGCACTGCCAGCGTGTTGATGAACAGAGCTATTCATTAATAAAAATAATAGCAGTAAAAGGAGCCAGACAAGAGGACTCCATGCCAGGAATGGCATCACTTCACCAGGGCTTTGAGGGTCACTTCCAAGCCCCGCTTTTCAGCTCTCCTCTGCATTCGGAGCAGAGTCCTGGGACATACCGCTCGGTATAATTTATTTTGGCTGTTTTGATACTGAACACGATGATTTGCCACAGGAGCGCAGTGGACTGTGCCTGCCGGAGGCAATGCCTCTGGGGCTGCTGAGTGCCGGAGCCGCCGCGGCCCCAGCAAAGCGTACACCGGCACCGGCCCCACGGCACCAGCATGGCTCAGCCCCGGCACCGCTCCGGCAAAGGCAGCAGAGCCGCCGCCACTAGGAAACCACCGGATTTATGCAAACCATCAGCTGTACTTCTTGGATGGGGACTGACAATTCACATTTCACCTGGTGGCTGCCTATGGCTTGCAAACACACCTTGGTTTGTGAGGGAAAATGGTTTATGGTAAATTAGAGGTATCACATTAAAGGGGATTTTTCTAAACTGTTCTTAGGCTCAAAAGAATATAGCCTAACACAAAACCGCTGGAGACAAGAACAAAGAACAGCTATAGCATCATTTTAGTCAATTGTAACTAGTTCTAGATGAGATATGGTGTTGCAGGACTATATATTCCTAGTCGGCGTGATGCAAACTGGCTGATTACTCCTAATACTTGAACAGAAAAGCTCAGGAAGGTGAAGAGGGGAGAGGAGAGAAGCAGGGGAGAAGGTTTCACACAGAGAGATCTTCTACAAGAAAACTCCCTTTTTGGAGGGTAGGAGGGATATTAGTTGGTAACAGCAAGAGCATAGATTTTTGCACTCCTATAAATCATTATTACTGGAATGTCCCTGAGGGGATGAGAAGAATGAATCAGTTGCACACACACAACCAAACTTTTAGATGGAGAAAGAAAAAAAAAAAAAAAACAAACCAGAAAGAAGGGGGGGGGGGGGAAAGGGGGAGAGAGAAAAAAGGAGAGAGGAGAAAAGATTAAAAGGAGAGGACAAAAAAAGATAGAGAAAGATGAGGGAAAAAGAAAAAAGAGGAAAAAAGATAAAGAAGAGAAAAATAAAAATAAGACATAAAGAAGAGAAAAAATCAAAAGAGAATGAGACAAAGGCAGGATAAAGGGAGGAAGAGAGAAGGAGAGAGAACAAAAGCAAGATGAGAAGGAGGAAAAGAAAGGGAAGAATGAGAAGAAGGGAATGAATGAACTTTGGAAGCAATTTATAATTCCTTTCACCTACATCATGAATTGAACGTGCAAAAAAGAAAAAAAAAGGAAGGCAGGAAGGGAAAATATTCCGCCCAGCATGCAGATTATCATTTGAAAAGATTCTGTTGCTATGTTTTTGTCCCTGGGTGATGAAAATGAAATTGTCTGATGTGTGCGCCGTGTTAGATTTACCTTTGCAGGGTTCACCCACAATCAGTAGAGAGGGGTCATGCCACAATATGTCATCTCACAGCTCCATCACACCAACTCCAATTTATACGAGGAGGTATTATGCATTTCAAAGGAACCCCCTGCGCGTGGCTCTTGTTACTGATCTATATCACAGCTCAGCTGAGGGAAGATTAGTTCTGCTGCAAGGGCAACGAGACTTATTTGTTTATGATTATATTCTCCTTAAAGACGCACTATTCCTTTTTTTAATGTCTAATTTAAAGTGTGCATTAAAGGGGCTGGGGAGGGGGTGGGATGTAAAAGGTGAGAGAATTCTGCACTCTCCCACAAGGAAACCTAATAGTCTTAGTCTCCCATGCATCCTGCTCATTAAAAAAAAAAAATCTCCATTTAAATGCAAATTTGAGTTTTAGCTGGGGACTCCCCCAAAAGCTTCTCTTGGAAGCACCAGGGAAATAGGATTCAGAAACCTAAAATGGCTGACAGCAGTTGAACGCCCACAGAAAACGCTTCCCATCTAAATACCCTCGTCCTTCCCCCTCCACAGCCTGATGCCCCCGGGTCCCCGCGCCGCGTCCTCATACAGCCCGGCTGGCTCAGGCGCAGCATCACTTATCACCGCTCTCCACTGCAAGATTGTTTTACCTCAGGCAAACACCATCCCAGCGAGCTAAAACTGATAATATTAGCCTTTCAACTCCTGCTCGCTGTTGCTTTAATCAACGTTTTCCCAGAAAGTCGACGGTTTTGTCCCCGATAAAGGCTCTGAAGGATTTAATGAGGCCGCCGAGCGCTGCAGACCCTGGGAAGCCCCACGCTGCTCAGCACAGCTCCCTCCATGCTCCTGAGAGCAGCTTTAATTTTGGGGGCTCCAGATGACAGCGGGCACCCAGAACAACACCAAGCAGCTGGCACTGATTCAATGCGGTCCCTGAGCTTTGGGGAGCTGTGCAACCCCTGGCATTAAAAAGCCAATGAGTCCTGGGAAGTTTTTACAGTGGAAAAGCCAATTTGTTTGATGGGGAGAAGATGCAGAAGAAAAGGGTGATTGTACCTTGTGGTCCTGCCTAAGGTGATGGGGATGTTCAAAGCTGCCAAGCAAACCCCACGGCTGCTACTGAACCTGCCCACCTCAGGGCACCCCGGCATGCCTCTCCACAAGATACGCCCATGCTGTCGAGCACCCCCTAAAAAAAAAGCCAAATGTAAAAACAGAATCAGGGTTTTCTAAAGAGAAAAAAAGAGAGACATGGGATGAGGGAGGTGAGGACACCTGTGAGCCTTCTCACAGTGGCAGGGCACTTGCCTTCACAGTGAGAGCGGGGCGGGATTCGTGCCGAGCTCTCACGCAGAGCCGCTTTTGCTTGCCATCGCTGGGCCCATTTCTGACTCCTCTGCCCATGATTAACGTATCGCTGGTTATAATAAATAGGCCCATTCCCATCTATGAAATAAATGGGTCCATCGGGGACCTACGAGGAATGGAGACACCGAGATGCTGCTCTCTGGCCCCATCTCTCGGCACCTCCCAGCCCCTCCGCAGAGCAAAGCCGGCAGCGCTGGCAGGATTCACCAGGAGCAGGGTGGCAGAGGTTGCATGGGCACCTCCAGTTTTTCCTACTGTTTTGTGGAAGCATTTTGCTAAAGTTCGCCAAACCAATGCAGAGTTGGGTGCGTCGAAGCTGCCGTCGCCTTGGCTTCAAATTATTAGATGTGCAAGACTGAAAGCGATACCCGTCCCCCTTTGCTGTGCCATCGGCACACTGGAACAATAGATGAACAGATAAATGCATATAGAAGAAAATGATCATATTAATTAAGGGTGGAATTGGCTCATATTTC
Organism: Anhinga rufa; assembly: GCA_013400875.1. Taxonomy (NCBI): domain Eukaryota; kingdom Metazoa; phylum Chordata; class Aves; order Suliformes; family Anhingidae; genus Anhinga; species Anhinga rufa. Next base: position 11,608 of record VZTV01016233.1, on the reverse strand, counting down.
ACTTGAAGCATACCCTACATTTATGTGCCATTTCCTCTCACTCAGGGTACGAGCACTGGGTGGGACGGCAGGATGGCCGCGGTACCTGTGGGAATCCCACCCCAAAGAGCTGCCGGTCCTACAACAGGTCCCTCTCACCTTGGGGCCTGATCCTGCTCATCCACGTGCTGGGGAATGCCCAGGGAAACCCCTGGCAGTACCGAACTGCTGTGCATTGATGCAAACGGACACGCTGGGGAAGAAGTGCTCCCAGCAGCTCACACCCAAAGCGTTAAATATTTCCTGCTTAAGTGCAAAATCTTTAGAGTACGGCTCATTGAGTTTCTTCCTACACCAGACCTTCACTGGAGAAGGAAAACCTGAGATGCCAAGGGCCAGTCGCAGGTCCCTGAAACCCAGGTTTATCCAAAGAGCCCCTCAGCCATCGGGCTCCCATGTGAGAAAACAGCCCGTCTGCGCCAGCCATGGCATCGCCTGCCACCACCCGGGGTGAGGAGCCGAAAGCCTGGGGCAGGTGGGGAGGTGTCCACCCCTGGCCTTCTAGGAGGTCCTCCTGGGCAGGGAGCCAGCCTCCCCTCTCCCTGCCATTTCCTCCCTTGTTCTTTGTAAAAACCACACTCATTTCACTGCTTTGAAAGCTCATAATATGATGGGTGAAAACAATTAAATGAAATAGACTGGTAATACCCATGGGAAAACATTTTTAGATATGATATTACAATCTTGTTTCAAAATTGGATTTTGCGAAGAGGAAATACAGTTTATTATAAAACACATTTTCTTTTAATTTAATTATATAATCTTTGGCTTCAGAGAAGGGATGCTTAAATCAGACCCATTTAATTTTCAAGTGTATTCACCCATCACCTAGGGCAAATTGGTTTAAATTAGCAGGTGACTATATAAGTTCTAGATATGTGTCAGACAAAAATTTATCTGCAAACTCTGTACAAAAGACCATCTACATCAGCAGCACAGCAGCAGAAATTACAGGGGATGAACAGACAAGTATCTGAAGAGTAGTATTTGCTCCGATTTCAATGATACCCACTACAAAACCCGATCTAGGATTTTTTTTTACCTTTGTTAATGTTTTGCCAGATCAGTTCATCACACTGCATGTCTGCACTATGCCAATAAAAACTGATGACCTGCAGTTAGTTTCTACCAGGTGCATTAAATTCCCATAACGTGAACAGATCTTGCTAAGTCTACCATAGCCTCTTCTTTTGCAGAGATTACATTTCCAACCTAATGACAAGAGCGGTTTGTTCAGACGCTGCAGTCACTGAACTCTTCCTCCGATCCGTCACGGTGACGCGGCGCACGTCGCTCGCCGCGCTCTTGCAAAACAGCTTGAGACGGACAACACTTTACGAGTTATATCGCACGAGTCTCTTCCCATCCCACTCATTTTTCCCCATTGCTGGGTTCCCAGAACCTGAGGGTGAGCTTGCTCACTGAGACAAAGCATTTAAAAGTGGCCAAAGAAAATACCTCCAGACCCAGCAGCTACACATGCAAACCTGGTTTTGCACAAGCAGCTCTGCACTTTTGAAACTCGGAGCTTAAAATCTGTGCTTTACTGCTGCTCTCTGTGGTTTGGGATAATCACTCGCAAAGACAAGAGAGGAAATTCCTCAGCAAAGGGAAAATACTGCAGTGCAGTCAAGGCTGACTCGGCGAGAATACTACAGTAATAATAAATAATAATACGTGGGACTTGTAAGGGGTTTTTCATCACAGGTATCAAAACGCTCTCCACGAGCTGTGGCTGGGGGAGGACAAGTCACCCCGCGCTGCCACCATCGCTCCCTGGCACTGCCGTGTGCCAGCCCGGCTCAAGCACCCAAACCAGCCTCACCCCAGTGTCCTTCTGCCCAGGGGGGGCTCCTGCCTGCGGCTGCGTGTTTCGGAAGCCTCCTGCCCCGGCAATGATTCTCAAGACCCACCTGAGGCCCTGGCCAGGTTCACCCACCATCAGCCCTCCCATATTTCTGCTCACCTTCCCAGCAAACACACCTAGTTTTGTACCCTCCAGAACAACTGGCCAGGTGATGGCACCAACAATGAGCACGACGACCCCAGCATTAAATAAACCACAAAAAGCAGAGGTTTCTGCCCTTGCCTAGTGCCAGCTGGGCCAGAAACCCAGCCAGCATTAGAAGACGGAAAACAAAAGCAATACCAAAACACAATTTGGTTATTATGCTTCTTGCCAGGCTGTTTTGTTTTTAACAAATGACAACAAAACATATATCAGGAGTCTCATGCAGGGCAGCAAGCGTGGGTCCCTGTAAGAGCTGAAGCCAGCAAAGGCTCCCACTGCCATGGCACCAGGAGCATGCATATATATGTATATATAAAAATATAAATATATACATATGTCAGTGCAGGGAAATTCTGAAAAGGTGATTTGAATCAATTGAAAGCATTGCTTAAAAGGCAAACACTTCAATAAGTAATAACTCCATCAAAACATTATTGGCAAAATTGGCTTATTTTAAGGTACAGACCACAAATCCAGAATTCCCACGGCCAAGGTCTGAATCCCTCATTCCAGGTTAGATACAACTCTAGTGTTTTCTCCCTGGCAAGGGCTCATCAGCACACCCCTCACTGGCACCCAGCGGCACAGCGTTTTCATGGGGTGGAAGGTCGCAGGCTCTGGTTCTGCGCCCGTCGGTGGCCTCGGCATTGCCCGGTGGCTCTTCCCCGGGGAGGTGCTACATCCCGCGGGCGGGGAAGGTCACCGCTCCGGGGAGCGTTGCGCTTCACACAGTTTTGCCACTATTTGTGAAATGATGGTGGCTGGATGCGTTTGCCCAACATGTGTAGGCAGGTGTACATGGGTGCGTGTGCAATCATACTGATATATTAAGGTAAACCGTGGATAAATATATATGATTATTTCAACAGGTGTTGGACATCCACCTCCTTCTGGGTGCTCTCCCGCTTGGCTACCCAATTTGGAGAGGCACCCGGTCCATCCTGCGAGACCAAACCCTGAGCAGACCAACCCTGCCAGCTGCTGAGATGCAGATGTACTCCAAGTGTTATGAAAACATATGATCTCAGCCATGGCTGGCAAATAAACATTACAAGGGGCTGTTTCAAATCTTTGTAGTAGCAAATCTCAGCACTTAACTAGTAATGCAATAAGTCCTATCAAGAGCATGCTGAAAGGTGGAATAAATTTCCTGGAGAACAATGCGGGTGATGTATGCATATGACCAACGCACAATAAAACTGTAGAATGGGAGGAAAAAAATGCATACAGTCAATACAATAAAATCAGCACAAATATAGGCTGTGTAAGCAAATAAATCTAACAATCCAAATATTTTACAACACACTCACATGCAGAACATTTTTCCCCCCAGAAATCTTAGGGTAAAAAAAAAAAAAATTAGGCTGTTTTGCATCTTAGTGTATTGTAAAGGCATCAGCGGCTGTCTGCACAAATTACCATTCATCTAGGCGTTGTTGTGGAAATTTTCAAGGGATTTGCAGTAATTATATGACAAAATGCTTGCAAATCTCACTCATTGCTGAATAGAAACACACGGGTCAAAGATTGAACACTCTCAGCTTGGTAATTTGTAAATGTCAATCAGACGGGGGGCCACGGGAGGCACACAGGCGTAAGCAGTGAAAGGCAGAGCGATTCCGTAGCAACCAGAAAAAGCCTTTTCAATACAGATTATAAAAGGCACGGGATAGTTTTACTTTCCAGCTTTTTTTTTTTTAAACAAACTGATCACATTGCACCAAGAGGAGAAGGAAAAGCGGGGGGAGATAGGAGGAGGGAAGTAAAGAAAGGAAGGAAAAACAGTTTAAATAAAACTGGTGAGATTAAATTAACTGATACATACATTCGCAGAGGTAGATCGTTTGCTCAGTAATAAATATGGACTCCTATCTTCCCTTCTCCGAGACAGCAAGGAAAGCAAAATAAAATTAAAAGATATAACAATAAAAATTATAAATGCATTGCGGTCCCGCAGACCAACAGCTTGTAATGAAGGCTGCTGCAGAGTTGGGTAGCGCGTTATCTCTCGGGATCATAAATAGGTAGAGGAAGGCAAGGTGAGGGGGTCCAATGTCCCCCTGCCAAACTGCCACCAGCCTCCCATGGGGACGCGGACCTTTTTCAGTAAGTCAACTCCATCTTTTCCCTTTTTACAGAAAGTGGGATTCAGAATTAAATTGTTTTAAACTATATAAAAAAAATAATAATCCTGGCATCTCCCGCTCCACAGGGAATACATTAAAGCAACCTGATTTGCCTCTAAAGAGAAGCATCTCTCCTCCACCAGGGCTATTTCAGACACAATTACAGCCCATGCTCGTTGGGCACAGGGTATTCGTGGCACTTGCCCTCGGGGGCCCGCGGCTTTTCTGCGGCTTGCCCTCTATTTCAGTGCTAACAAAAATGACATTTTTTGTTTAAAAATGGTGATGTTTGGAGGCTCCTGAGGTTGCTTGTCTTTGTTTTTTAAAAAAGAAATAGGAAAAAAACCCACAGAATGACAAGATGCTGCTATTTTTGCCCCAGAGAGTACAGTTTTAGGACTGAAAACTCCATTGCAGGAGAGCTGCAAACACCCCGAGAAGCCGGCAGGCTGTTACCGGGGGTCCCCCGTGCCCAGGGTCTGGCTGGTGATGGGTGCCTCAAGCTTTCGCCTTCCTCTTGTCACACCAGTGTGAAACCGCGGCCAGCCCAGGCTACTCCAACAGGGCTCCTCGTGCTACTTCAGCCACTCTGAGTCACGCCCAAGTTTTCTTAAATTTAGCATAATTTTGGGCAAGTTTCAAGCACGGAAGGAAATGCTAAAGCTGACAAGCTGCAGAGGTGTTTTCCTCCATACAAACAAACGGTCCCTGTGACCATGGCGAGATGCCATTGCACACCAGGAGGGGTTGGCATCAGCCAAACTGCAGGGTGAGGGTTTAACACCAAAACCATTTAATGCCGCCAAAACACAGAAAGGATACAATAGACAGAGCGCAGCAGAGGCTGCAGCCAAAGGCTACTGCAGAAATCGGAGAAATTCTACAGAATTCTGGCAATACCAAAGCCCAAGTTGCCAAAATACACCTTCATTAAATGCCAGGTTTCCCTCCCCCCGTCCCATGGTTATGGGAGGGAAGGACTGGTTTAACTGGTTCAGAAGAGAAAATCACCCTAAACCCACCATGGACAGGGGGTACTCATGAAACGAAGACACCGAGGAGCACGAGAAACATCATCCAGCTGCCTCCTTGCCTGCCCAGCTCATCATCCTCTCCCAGCACTCCTGGGACCTCCCATGTGGGACCCTGCAGGGTGGCTGCGATGGGCCAGGGTCCCTCCCGTGCTTGGCCCCAAGGATATCGGGGAACCGGGCTGTGACTGGCTGTTTTGGTATGACATAAACCCTAAACAGATGCTGTTTCCTTGCTGCTGTCACAGGCTGTGCTCCCAGCCCAGCCCAAGCCTGGCTGCAAACGCACCACCCTGCATTTGCAAAGGGAGCAGTGTCTAAATACAGATGTAAGCAAATTTTTAAGCATCGCCATGTGCTCTGCAAGCAGGGCAGCGATCGCTCCTCCACCAGGGCTGGGTCGTCTTGGGCAGCAGAATAACCGTGGGCAGGCAGCAGCTTCCAGCCCTGCCATGAGCTGTCTCCAACCAGCAGCAGCTGGGTGTCCGCCATCACCACCCGCTCCCTCCTTTCCCTCTTCTACCTGCAGCCCCACGTTCACCTCAGGCGGCGTGAATTCACCCTGGAGCCATCTCCTGCAGGTTGCAGGGGGGTTACGGACTGCTCCATGGCATTGGGAATGAACTACCTGCTCTGCCATTAGCTCCACCCTCAACTGGATTTAATGAATCTGAGAAAAATTATGAAGTACCATAAAGCCACAAGTATCATAAAAAGTATAATAAAATTGAGAAAAGCTATTAAGTTATAAATACAACCAATACATGCAACATCACTCAGATGGCAGAAACTAGCTATAAAATAAAGTCATTTTAAACTATCATTCTACAAGTTACCAAGTCTCTTAATCCACAAGTCACATGTCCCTTTATGGCATCCAATCCTATTGTCTGTATCGAGAGCTTTCTAACATATATCTTCCTGTACCAGTTATACGTGTGCCTTTATATATAATGTAGGACAAAGGACTTTGGTCAGTGCTTTGGTACTTCTTACAGCCTTCCCAGTAAGCAGTTGTACAGATCTCCACTTCGTCCCTATGCGATGTCTTATTTAACCAATTCCCTAAATTTCTGGCAAGTGCAGAAAACACCTTTGGAGTTATTGCACTGAGTGAGGATGCTGCGGAAAGAGGGTTTGAGCAGCAGGGAAAAAGAGGGGCTCCAGGCACACCTTCAGCGAAAACCCCAAACGCGGTGGTTTTACAGAAATCGGCAACCCTCTCTGCATTGCGAGCCATTGCGCTGCAGCATCATGCTCCAAATACTTCTATTTAAAACCAAAGTTATCCCAAACATGCCTAGTGTCCATTGAAAACAAATGACTCCAATAAGTTGCTTAGTAAGAAGTGTATTCGTTTCTTAAATAGATATAGATATAGCAACTGGAAAACTGAGGGTTTACAGTGCAGGTGTATTTCATTTTGCTCACTAATTTAAAGACAAGGCTTTGCTTATCAAGCTCCCAATCGCCATGAAACAATTTCTTCTCTCTATTTACTCTAAAGGTCCTGTATGTTATGAATATTCATTGAAATAATTAAACACCCTGTTCACAGCTTGTTGTGTTTACTGTTAGCCCAATAAAAACCAAACAGGTTAATGATGATCTTTAATATGGGAATTTAATATTATTTCACCTATATATTGGCTAAAAGTTTAGCTTCCCCTTTAAGCCTCATCAATTTACTGAAAATAAGTAACCACCATAAAAACATGCTGCTGACTATAAGTCAGAGGTACATGCCTCTATATATTTGTCTTCTGTGCTTTTTTTGCTGAATTTCTCATTTCGGTTTTAGCTATAATATTAGAGAGAGAAAAAACAGGGTGCGATTTTTCCCCTCCTCTAAGAATTATTCATATGATGGAGAGTTTAGTGCAGATGGTCAGCCATGAGAGAGGTGGGTGAACAGGAGCACTGTGTGAACTGACAATGGAAAAAAACCTTCTTATGATCCAGCAGTCATTGAAAAAATATATTTACCAAAGATTGTATCCTAGAGAGGAAGCCTCTTAAAGAAAAATGTAGCTTGTGGCTCTGCATTGCCCTAGAATGAAGAGGCCAGGGGAGCATCCTGGGCTCCCTCAGAAGGTGCCACCCAGACCAGGGTTGGTACTTGCTAATTAACCCACTCCACCAAGACCTAAGAGCTGCCCATTAGCCATTTAGAACAGGATGTCAGAGACACTCGGCGAGAATAGAAAGGACCAGCACAAATCAGGAGAGTTTATGAGGATAACTTACATTAATTTCATCCTTTATAGGCAATAAACCTTTGCTGGTTCATTACTGGCCACTGTTAAGTTTTAAAGGAGTTTTTTAATGTGTAGGGGAGGTGCTGCCCGTCCCTGCGGGCAGTGCCTGGCTCTGCTGCGTACTGTCACCCCAGGAGGAAGAGAGGTGGGCTTTGGGGACAGCCTGGGTTTGCTGGTGGCACAGAGGAGGGGACACGCGCTGGTGTCTCACCTGCAGGCACAGAAGGGACCCCGAGCGAGGACTTTCTCCCCCAGACTGAGGTCCCTGATGGCATTGTCCCCACTGGTGGTGGCACAGGATGGGGTCCCCCGTCAGACCTTCCTTTGCTCAGTTTCCTGCATGTCCCAGCTTAGCACCCCTGAAGTTTGTTCTCTACTTTTGGAAAGGGTGCTCCGGCCTGATTAACCCTTGCCTTTCCGCTCACAGCAAGACTTCAACAAGAGCCACAGCCCAGGGATGCCGCTGCGGTGCCCCAACCCCAGTGACAGGGGATGGTCCTGTAATAAAAATGCAAACGCCGGGGCTTCTCATTCCTCCTGAACATCTCAGACAGGAGGCAAGTGATGCCAGGCATAATCAGAAATGCATCCCTGAAGGGCCAGAGCTGGGGGCAGGAACTGGCTGCTACAGCCCACCTCCTGCTCCGCGGCGGGCACCGCCGGCTCGTTGCTGTCATGCAGCAAAGATGAACCTCGCTTTATTTGCTGCTTACCTCAGTCAGCTTAAACACCTGGTAAAAGCAAGTGCCATTAGGTTGGAAAGAAATTAGAGAGCAAAATACCCAGCTGCAAGCAAAAATGATACTAAAGGTGCAAAGCTGGAAAATAGAGAGAGGGGGAAAAACCCGCACACACCGCTGCTGCCTTATCTATAGTTTCATGATGATTAAACAGCATCGACTTGGCTGGAGACTTTCCCTGGGTCTTGGACATTAGAGAAATATTATTCTCAGAATTACCTGAAGTTTTATTTAATGCAATAAAGGCTCATTTTCAATGGGAATTAGTCTTGAAATAGATGACTATTAAGAAATGCTGGATGATGAATAGCTCAGCCCTCTGAACTAATGAACTCCCAAATACCTAGCGGTGAAGCGCAGGGGAGGGGGCTGTGGGGGTGTTTGATGCCTTTCTGTCAGAGGTGGCTAACAGGACAAACAATTAAGAAAATGTCTAATTTAGCACTGAAATGAACGGAGGTCTCAGAATTTATACCACCTAAGCAGCTATTCCTCTACCAGAGCTTTAGTATTTTCACTGATTGAGCCTAAGCAAAGTTCCTCCCTTTTCCAAACTACTCAAAGGAAATGAGTAACTAAAACCAAATCAACAAACATCCATCCCCACCACAGAAAAAAACACAGAGCAAGAGAAAACCAGAGGTATTACCTCTCTTATGGGGTTTTACAAGGCATTTTCTATTAATAGAAATGTTGGCATCATTTAATGAGCCATTATTCCCAGGGTCCCCTCCAGCCTTAACCAAAGGGGGCTACCGCTAATTTTAAGAAATTACATCAATTGTTTTTCAGTTTATTTCCTCCCAGTTCTTGGCACCTTTTAATAAAGTGAAGGAATTCAGGGCAAACAAAGGAGAACAGCTGGAGCTGGGGTCTCAGAGGTACCACTCACATCCCCAGTAAAACGCCTCTTTGTAAGAGGAGAAGAGAAAAAGAAAAGGAGAGATCAGTAAAATAAAAATCAAGACCAGATCCTACTCCTGCAAAGGCAACAGCAAACCTCCAATTCTCTTTGGAAGGCTCCAGGCTGAGGGTAGAAAATAAAATTATTCAAGGAGATAAGTTGCACATCAGGTATTTATAATCTTCAACAATCCTTACCTGAAACCTGGTCGAGGGAACTGAGGTTCCCAAGGAAAAGCTCCACCAGATTGATAACTGGGGGCACCTGAGCGCTTCCTCCAAAGCTCTCGCTGACGAATTAAGGGACAAGTTCATTTAGAAATCATTTGTTTCTCTGCAATTTTATCTAACTCTGCAGTAGTTCTCAGCACACGTCCCCCCCAGCAGCAGGCAGGGCAGTTCTTTAACAAGTTCCCTTGAATATTTATCCATATAAGAGGAATAATTAACCCCATTTCCAGTGGGAAGTAGGTACAAGGAGGGGGAAGGGAGTCAGCCCCTCCCATGTGGAGCTGCATTTTTGGGCAGTTTGACCCAGAATTGGCGTGTTTGGCACCAGGGCTGCCAGGAGCATCCCTTCCCGCCCAAGCTTTGAACCAGGGGGGCCAAGCAAAAATTCGGAGATCCAAACTAGATGACGGAAAGCAGAAAGAACCCAACCTAAGAAGGCAGCTCCTCTCCGCTGAGTAAATGCCATATCATGCGAGGTTGTCCTTTTTAGCTGTCTATATAAATAAAAAGGCTCCTCCTCGTCTCCATTTTTTTTCCGCCGAGCAGCCTGTGTTCATTGTAGCAGTAAATGGAGTTCTTTAAAAAGGTGTACAGGAGCTCTCAGTATTACAGCTGAGATGCTGACGGACACCGCGGATCACACAGTAAAACAATGCAGTGCAAATGCAGGGCCTGATCCTGCTCCCATGCCCGCAGGGATGCGGAAAGCTCTGGGAAACCATGACCTAAATACAGGGGGCAAAGCCACGCTGAGAGCCTTGGGGAGCTGCAGTGTCCAGAGCAGGACTCGGCTCCGGCATTGGCAGCATCCTTGAGCTCCTTTACAGTTAGGCACCAGCTTTCCCGAGCAACCAGCCTGGTCCCCAGTTCCCAGCATGCGGCAGCATCCTCCAGCTGCTGCGGGTACCGGCCTGTGGTACAGTCCTGCTCTCCACTTTTTTGGGGTTTCACTGAGGGATTTTTCCTGTTGTGGGTTTTCATAGCCATTCACAAGAAATCTGGTGATTCTGCATACAACAGCGGCAGGGCGGACGGGTTGGCAGGAGCCATTAGCAGCTAGAGTGGGCGCTGCCTCCCCCAAGCCCTGCGGAGAGGGCAGCCCTGGGCTGGATCAGGCCCCCAGCACAGGAGAAACGACACCCACTCAGACAGAACGAATATCCCCGCAAGGCACACAGCTCCCTGGAGCATCTCGCAGCCTTAAACACTGCTGATAGACAGCGAATAGCTCTGGGATAGTATACAGTGGCGTACGGCTGTGAGATACGCTGCAAATGCTGGGAACAAGATCATCTTTCACCGAGAGACTGTCATCGCGATTTAGGGATATGGGGGACTGCAGAAGGGCGGGGAGTTCTGAAAGCCAGCCCATGGGGCACACCTCCCCTGCAGCAACAAGGAGGGCATTTCCCCCAGAAAAAAAGCCCGCAAGCTTTTTATTCGGCGCTTTGCTGGGCAGGTGAAGCTCTGTGCACAGCGCAGCTGCCCCGGACAAGACAGGAACGCAGGGCCTGAACTCAGACGTGGATAATTCAGGATGCATTTGCTTCCTCGGCCCCTCAGCTGTGCAGAGATGAGCTGTGCAAAGTCCCAGCAGCAGAGCTGGCTGTGGTGGAGATGCTGGGGCTTTCCTCCATCCCACCATGTTAGCTCACCTCTGCTTCACATGTACCTCCCTGGATTCACATCTTCTCCCCGGATAACCCCCTGACCACCCGTTGCTGCTCTCCATCATCTCTTTGCTGCTCTCCTGTCATTGCCGCTGGGTTCACCCAGGAGCTGAAGTCAAGACCCTGGTCCTCCAGCCTGTCCGAGAGCAAATGCGGCTGCGTGGGCTCTGCATCAGCACCAGCCGCGCAGCCAAACGCACTGCTGGGAGCCCAGAGCTTGGAGAAGCCCAGTGGCGGTTGTGATACAAAACACGGCGATGGCTGTAAGTGTGTCTGGGTGGCAGGAGCCTGCCCAGCAGAGCTCTGCCCTCTCGCCAGCTTCCCTCTGCTGCCTTGCTTCTCTTTCCATGAAACGAGACTCGAGGCTAAGCAGCGATTGCTTAGAAAAGCGTGCTGCAAGGCGAAATTGGGACTGGAGTGACAGGTGCAGGGGGTACCTCTGCTGGGGACAGCGGCATCAGCCTGTGTGGGGCACCCCGTCCCAACACAGGCGAGTGCAGGGAGAAGGAACTGGTCCTTGAGCAGCAAACGTGCACCGGCAGCGGGAGGGGAGCGGCGCTGGCCTCGCGCAGCCGCCGTCCCTCGCAGCGTCCCTCGCA
>VZTV01016232.1:4685-20580 GCA_013400875.1 Anhinga rufa | reverse complement strand
CTGGAACAGGCTCCCCAGGGAGGCAGTCACGGCACCCAGCCTGGTGATATTCAAGAAGCACTTGGACAATGCCCTTAGAGCCATGCTGTGAATCTGGGGTTGTCCTGTGCAGGGACAGGAGTTGGACTCCATGATCCTTGTGGGTCCCTCCCAACTCAGGACACTCTATGATTCATTCTGTGATTCCTGGGTCTCGGGTGCGGGTGACCTGGAGCCTTCAGCTGTCCACAGCATCTGGGTGCAGGCATGTCAACCCTGCAGCCCCTCCAAGATGGCTGTCCTTGGCCTCGCATTGCTTTTAAGAGCTACCAGCCGAGAAGGGAGCATGCCACCCTGTTTTATGCCAGTCATGATGATATCTCCTAGAAATACTTCTTGTGAAATACTAGAAATGCTGAATGGGTACTGTCTGTGGGCAGAAAACTGAGATTGCCCCCATCTTCCCTAGTTAAAAGCCATAAAAGTAATGGTTTCCATGCCCCATGATTACTGGATAGCAGAGTATCTCTCTCTGAGGTTCACATTCCTCTGATCCAGCATCAACTGTGTCCTATAACAACAGCCAGCGTTAATTCATCCACCACATTTTTCTGTTTGTGCAGGGGATCCTGATGTCTCCGAGGTGGTAGTGGATGAAACCACAGTCCTTGATGTCCCTACTGAGGTTAGCAGGTTGGCCACCAAACTTTTCCACAGGCTGCAAGAAGAGGAAAGTGCGACTTCTGAACATGAGCCATGGCAAGCCAAGGTGCTGAGGACTGAGAATCAGTGCCTTGAGACCGTCTCAACCATTAAGGCCAGCGGCAGGTGCAAGGAAGAACTGGATGAGGTTGTGGATCCCAGATCTGCAGCAGATAATGGGAAGATGGAGCATAAAGAGGCATGTCCAGGAGACCTCGATCTGTTGTTGCCCTCAAGCAGGGTTCAACTTGGTGCTCGCTTGGTTGGCAAGCCATGCAAGGTGCGTGCTCTGGCCAGCCAGCTCCAGAAGTGCCTGTGGGACCATAGTGGTAGGACAGCTCGGCAGGAATCCCAGCAGCTCAGTCCTTCTGAAGGAGAGAGCGTAGAGACTTGTGAGAAAGAGAGCAAATCTTCCAAAGACTCCGGGCTGGCATGCCCAGAACATGGGGAAAAGGACCCACTGGAGAGGCCTGAGGGGCAGGAGGAGTATACGGAGCTGGTGGAGGGCCATTCTGGCAGCCCAGGCCCCCCACCAAAAGCTCCATCCCAGAAGGAGATGATCAAATGCAGGTACCACTGCGGGGAATGTGGTAAAGCCTTCCTGCAGCTCTGCCACCTCAAGAAGCACCGCTTTGTCCATGCTGGCCACAAGCGCTTCCTGTGCACAGAGTGTGGCAAGAGCTATAGTTCAGAGGAGAGCTTCAAGGCCCACGCGTTGGCCCACCAGAGCGTGCAGCCTTTCCAGTGCACCCAGTGCGACAAGGCTTACCGCACCAAGCGAGACTTGCAGGAGCATGAGGTCCTGCACACCAGCCAGCGCTCCTTCTCCTGCGAGCGCTGTGGCAAGGCCTTTGCACACCAGCCCTCTCTCCGCATTCACAGGAAGATCCACCTGGCCCAGCTGGGACTGGCCCAGCTGGTCCCAAGGGATGCTAGTGTGCCATATGTGGATGCCACCTGGCCAACCCCGGCTCCTTGCGCAACCACATGCGCCCACACACGGGGGAGCGCCCTTACGCCTGTCCCTACTGTGCCAAGGACTTCCAACAGCAGAGCAACCTGCGCGAGCACCTCCAGCTGCTTCTGCAGTGCTGCTTCTGCGGCGACGCCTCCCACAAACTGCCAGAGCTGCAGCGCCATCTCATCTCCCACACGGGTGAGGCGGCGCTGCAGGATCCCCACACGCCGCGCGCCCACGAGCGCTTGCACACAGGCCAGGCGAGCGCCCTTTCCACTGCGAGCAGTGCAGCAAGTCCTACACCCTGGCCACGAAGCTGCGGCGCCACCAGAAATCCCATCTGGCTGACAAGCCCTACAAATGCGAGCTCTGTGGCATGGGCTACACCCTTCCCCAGAGCCTTGCATGCCATGTGCTCACCCACAAGGCGGAAAAGGACCCTGAGGAACTCACCGCTGCAGTGGCCTCCCTTGATGTGGACCTACCCCAGGCAGCAAGGAAAAGGCCTCAGAGGAAGGGCTGCCAGGAGGAGGTTGCAGCAGAGCCCACCTTGCTCATGGTGGAGGTGCCAGGACCAGCAAATGAGGCCGAGCTGCTGATAGCAGCCAGCGGTCACTGCATTGCTACTTACCAGTCTGGAGGCAGCCCCCCAGATCCTGGGGCACACCGGAGGCCTGCATTTGCCATCAGCAAAGGACATCGTTGAAATCACCATCTCCAAACATGAGGACAAATGCATTATAGCACAGGACGAGGGCTCACCAAGGGATGTGGTTATCATCTAGGAGGGGTTGAGTTCAGAGCAGTGGTAGAAGTGGTGGAGGTTGAGACTGGGACCTGACTATCCCAGCCTGCCCTGGCTGATCTTCTTAAAGTACTTATTAAAGTGAGGTAAAAAACCAACAAAAATCCCTAGCTCTCTTGTCTCTCTGCGGCAAGAAGGCCCTGTGGCTCAGCCCCAGGCAGAATTAGCAGTCCTGGAGGTAACTGCCTGTGTAGACCTGGGTCTTTTTGGTAGCTGCCCCTTGGAGCTATGAGCCCACACGTGCCACGTGCCAGGCCTGGTGCTGGGAAAGCATTGGCTGTTGATGTGAATAGCTTCATGGAGAGGACACCCACAGCGTTAATGAGCAGTGCTTCTGCTCTGCCTCCGTTACGCTGTCAGTGGGTGACAGTGCACCATGGGGAAGGCAGGAAAAGTCCCAAAGAGGCGGCTTTGAACAGTGCCTTCCTTTCAAGTTTTCCTTTCTCTAATTAGTTGTTGCTATTCAAGCACTTTCCTGGGCTTTTACTCTTGGAGCTCAGCAGCGCTTCTGATCGCGTCAGGGTGATGCTGGTGCCACACATTGCTGAGAAGCAGCTTCCCAAGTGTTTATAAGGTGTCTGCTGTGGGCTTTTTGAAAAGCATTTTTCACAATTGGCAGAAGCAAAGTCCTGCCTCGGAGCTAGGGCTGTGTTCCTCTTCCACTGTCACCTGTTTTGCTTGCTGTTGGCTTCCTGGCCTTATGGTGACTGGGTGGTCTGTCTGAGGACATGAAAGGATAGTTTCGTGTCCCACTGTGCAAATAGCATCGTACAGTGCCATTTTCACTGTCCCCAGCTGAGAGGCTCCTCGCCTCTCCGGTGAGGATCCAACAGTTCATCTCAGTATGCTCAGAAGATGTTGCCTTTCCCCTCCTAGGTTCATTAATCTGTTTCCCTTGTTCTTTTTCTCAAATTCCTGCTTTCTCTCTTCCGTTTCTTTCCTGCTCCTGCAGCAAAAAGCCAAAAGACAGCAGCAACACAGCTACACCCGAGTATTCCCACTGCTCCGTCTTCAGTGCTCGTTTGCCAACTGAGACACGCTGAAGGAAATTGGCCCCATTTCAGGAAGGAAGTGCACGGTTCCCAATGCCATGTGAACGTGGCCTGATAGGAAGAGCCCAACGATACCAGCCCTGACAGAGGTCTTTCAGACTTGCCCACCTTGCGTTTCCTTTTCACATGTTACACAAACATTGCTTTCCTTTGCGGCATCCTCAGTTTTAGCTGTTCTTGGTCTCCATCTTGCCCCTCTCTAACATCTGCATTTCCCCAGAAAGTTTTGTTTAGGGGCCTAAATCCTCTGGGCTCTTTATGCTCACTGCACAAGAGGAGGGCATAGTGTCACCGGGGAATCAGCAGCAGCAGAGTTAGTTCCCTTTTGGGGTGCTATGAACGCAGTAATGTGACAATCTGAAAAGCTGCTCTTCGTAGTTTCTACATTCAACTTTTTCCACAAAGTTTTACGACAGGTTTCCAGACTAGGTGCTAGAGTCAGATGTGAAGTGAGGATGAAAGGTGAATTCAGCTGATAAGCCTTTGGGTGGCCTTGTTTTCAGCTGTTTTCTTTGAAGTCAGGGGGCAGATGAGCTCAGTCTTTGCCCCGAGTGCTTGGAGGCAGACCAGTGGGAGCAGAGGCGTATCAGGGGGGCTTGTATTTGAAGCCACAGCGCTTCCTACCGCTCTCCCTTTGGTGCCTATCCTAACTCTTGCAGTTTTCAAATATTGACACAGCTGCAAAGCATTCTCGCTGGAGCTGGGCTCGTGTGCCGTGTTTGAAGCATGTGCCCTCTGTCACAGCACAGCCGGGAGAGAAGGGGGAGCGACTGGGGGAAGGGGAGAATCCAGGCCCCTATTGCTTAATCCGCTGACGTGTAACTACCTTCTTTATTCTGAGATAACAGGAGAGAAAAAGTAGGAGCATTTTACATTGAGAGGTCCTCACAGAAAAATTATTCACCTAACAGTTGATCTGAGTAGGTAGGGGCAGGTCTGTGCTGTGCTGCACGTATCACTTGGCTGCAGGATACACCTAGCTGGTGAATCCTGACTGAGGAGCCTGTAGATGGCTCCCGTTGGGCACCTGGTGATGATGCCACCATCATGTCCGCGTCTTTATCTTTGAAACAGCAGGTTCTTATGTGAACAACTTTTTGCTTGACAGCAAAATGATGAATAAAATTGTTTACACCTGAGAAAATCCCATAAAAGCCCTGAAGACCACGATGCTGGTGAACCTCAACATGGATGAGATCTGTGCAGCATGCAGTGGCCTGACTAGAGATCCGTCTGATGCTGTAGAACTTGGTGTTTGCAGCATCTGAAGGTGCGTAGGATTGTCTAATGCTATACCCTTTCTTGTGTTATGTCCATAAATGGTATTTTAATTAATACATTATGAGATCTGAGTGTCTTTCTTGCTGGGCTACATAACAAACATGTAGAATCACAGGATGGTTTGGGTGGGAAGGGACCTTCAGAGGCCATCCAGTCCAACCCCCCTGCAGTGAGCAGGGACAGCCCCAACTAGAGCAGGTTGCTCAGAGCCCCGTCCAGCCTGACCTAGGATGTCTCTAGGGATGGGGCATCGACCACCTCTCTGGGCAACCTGGGCCAGTGCCTCACCACCCTCACCGTAAAAAATTTTCTCTTTATATCCAGTCTAAACCTACCCTCCTTTAGTTTAAAACTGTTACCCCTTGTCCTGTCACAGCAGGCCTTGCTAAAGAGATCGTCCCCATCTTTCCTACAGTCCCTCTTTAAGCACTGGAAGGCCGCAATAAGGTCTCCCCGCAGCCTTCTCTTCTCCAGGCTGAACACCCCCAGCTCTCTCAGCCTGTCTCCACAGCAGAGGTGCTCCAGCCCCTGATCACCTCCGTGGCCTCCTCTGGCCCCGCTCCAGCAGGTCCATGTCCTGTCTGTGCTGGGGGCTCCAGAGCTGGACGCAGCGCTGCAGGGGGGTCTCACCCGAGCGGGGCAGAGGGGCAGAATACCCTCCCTCGCCCTGCTGCCCACGCTGCTGGGGATGCAGCCCAGGGCACGGCTGGCTTTCTGGGCTGCCAGCGCACATTGCCGGCTCATGTCCGGCTTTTCATCCATACTTGCACCAGTGCGTTGCCTTTGGTGTAGTTGGCAGGATCCTGGTGAGAAATGCCTTACTGGAAGAAGGCTAGCAAGAAAAAGGATGGGTGCCTGCCTGGTCCCATGCACTGGCATGGGGAGCAGTCACACAGTATGCTGCTTTATAATGCCGATAATCATGCTTTGGGGCAGCAGACATGTGGATCACCTGGCTGGCTGGAGATCTTGTGCGCCTGTGACCCATACACCTTCAGGCAGCAAGCACACAGGTCTCCAGGCTGGTGGGGCTCCACCATGCTAGCAGGGCTTCACCAGGGCTTTGGGGTGCTGCTGCAATGCTCCAGGGTGACAAGTGCATAGGTCTGTCAGAAGGTTGGGGTCCTTCACGCTGCGGGGCCTCCCCAGGTATCAGGCATGCATGGAAACTTAAGTGTTACACTTAAACCTCACACCGTGGCCAGGTGTGCCAAACCTCAACTCTCAGCCAACTTGTAAACTGGCTTAAACCTAACCAAGGTGCTTGAATAAGGCGGCAGCAGGCTGGGAGGGAAGGAGACAATTCTCTGGGTCCTGAAGTCCTCCCCGCTCGACAGCTCCCGTGTCCTCAGGGACAGGGGAACCCCTGTGTGAGGGGATGGGGGATTCATCCTCTGTGGCTGTTCCCAAAGTGTTACGGTTGGTGATCAAACTCTATAACTCACTTCAGGAAAATAGTCAGAAATGCACCAACTATTGAACCAGCAACCTGTATCTGTCACAGGGACGACAAAGGCCAAGCCCTCTATACTCTGCTCCCTGGAAGCTGGAAAAAGAGTTACAGAGGAAATAAACAATTGCCAAAGGCTCTCTTCACTTAGAAAGAGCGTCAATGCATAGAGGGAAAGAGATCAAAACTCCCAGTTGTATTGAAATCTGTAACTCTGGGAGGGTAAAGGTATGAATCTTAACTCTCTTACCCTGAGAAAGAAAACAGCGTCCATCACTCATGGGGTGGGGGAAGGCAGAAAGAAAATGACATGATAAAAAGTTGCTTACAGGAATGGTGATAAGATGGAAGACTTCAGTGTTCAAGGGGTGGAAGTCAAAGCCCCTGGAGAAGTGACAGCTGATGCACACTGTCCTGCTGCAGAGGCTAACCACAAGAGTGGGAGGAACAGAGAGGAGCCCTAGAAGCACATGACAGAACAAGAAAAGGCTATAATGTGAAGAGTCAGCATCTTTAATTACTGACATTGTTGTAAGATACCAGAAAGGACCGGAAAATATGCCAAGATGTAGTGAAAATCTCCAATTATAAAGCAAAACCAATGTAAAGAAATAGTTGAAACTTAAGTGATGGATGTAACCTTGAACAATCCTGAGATAAAAGGTTTCAGCAGTTACAGTTGACAGCCTAATGGCCCTGGTAGATGGGTTCATCCTGTCTCACAGAGGGAAAGAAGAACAGCGACTGGAAAAGAAGTAATAAGGTTTTTTTAAACAAGCGCTTAAGCAACAGAATGGACATAGGAACCAGCACAGACATAGTGTTAAAGGAAGATGGCATAGGTACTGGAGGATATTCATACCTGTCTGATAACCAAGCTTAACTGCTGGATTCTAGTGTTGCTTAAAGTTAACCTTATATAATGCACGATACCATGAAAGATGCTAACACCTTTCCTTTAAGGAAAGACAAGAAGATGGTAAAAAATCTATGCCTAAATATAACAATGTTGGCTTAAGCTGCAGTGTAAAGGCTGCCTGGTTATTATAATGAAGAGAAACAGAGAATGCAGGAATGAAAAAAAAAAGTGACTGAGAATACTGGAAGGTGTTATGAAGTTAAATACTCTGGTGATCCACGTAACAAGCTGACGTGAGAAGGTGCAGGCCAGTGCTGCGCGTACCGCTTGGCTGACGGATAAACTTAGCGAGCTAAACCTAACTGGGAAGCCTGCAGGTTGCTTCCGCTTGGCACCCGGTGATGACGCCACCACCGTATCCTTGTCTTTATCTTAGGGTGAAGCAGCATATTCTTATGTCAACATCCTTCTGATTGATAGCAGAAATGACAAATAGAGCTCTTTACTTCTGAGAAAGTCCTATAAAAACCCTGAAGACCATGACACTAGTGAAGTTCAGCACAGATACTACCTGCGCAGTGTGGCATGGGCTGATGCTGTACTACTTGGTGTTCCCAGCATCTGAAGGGCTGCAAGATTATCTAATGTTACCCCAAACAAATGGTGGTTTAATCAATACTTTACAGAGTTTGGGTGCCTTTCTCATGGAGGATCCATAATGAACACCTGCACAGGTGCATTGCACCCCCATAAAACACAGCAGCATCTGCCTCTCATCACTGCAATTGGGGGGTGGCGGCAGTCTTCCTGCAGTGGTATTTCTTCCCTGCATTCACATTCACACAGGCTTGCTCATTTGTGCTTGGTGAAAGCAGCCCTGAGGTCCCTTGTCCCACCTGCAACGTGAGACCAAAGCCAAATTATCATATAGAAAGAAACTGTCCTTGCTGCTGTCCTCCCCATCAGCTGAGCAAGGCCACCTGCCCGCCGTGGGGCTGTTTGTACCCCCTCCCACTTCAAGGAGCGGCGGTGGCGGCTGCTGTGTGGGATGGCAGCGGCCCTGATTTCACCACTCTTCCAAAACCTGTTTGTGCCCTGACGCCTCCTTCCTGTCCTTGCCTGCATGCTCCTCCTAAATGCTGCTTCCCCCTGCTAAGTAACACGGGGTGTTTCGTGCCTAATCCTGCGTGCACACGCTCCTCCACCCAGGTCATCTTCACCCAGGGCATCCCAGCCATTCCTAAGGGTGTCTCTCCAAAATCCAGGGGGGTGTGGGGCTGAGAACGGGAGCTACTCTTAGATGAGGGAGAGAGCCTCTGCGACTGCTCTTTGTACCAGTGGCCAGAGAGTCATTCCTCAGCCACCCTAATGCTAATATTTGCACTCCTTCTATGGAGATAAACATTACAGATGTATCTGCCGCACAGAGGCACAGCACAAAACAGGCTCCCTGCTGGCAGAAAGCACTTTCATGCCATGTGGCAGTTCCTGGGACTACCCCCACCCTGCCGTGCTTTCTACTGTTTTCTCACCGTGCCAATTTGCTGTGGGAGTCATTTGAGCTTTCCCGGCTCTGGTAGCCCAGTTCTTGACTTATTAGTTGATGTCATGACATCCAGACTATTCCTGCCTCCCTGTTCCTGGAAGCTCTTGTTTTCCTGGCTGGGTTTTGGCCGTGCTAGCTCCTTTCTCGTCAGAGCTTGTTTCCTTTTTGGATGTACTTTTCCACGTTCCACTGGGGTGGGAATAAAAGGGGGAGCCCAAACTTCATGCTGCTTCATCTTCCCCCACGCCACTGGGAATTGTAGCGCAGTGGGAGGCATGCACTGCCAATGGCATTGCTGACCTAACTGGGAGAAAAACTGAAATTCCCCATGGGCACTCCTTCTGCTCCTTGGCATGGGCGAGGGAGAAGGGGGAGACCTAAACTGCGTGTTCTGGTGCCAAAATAGCTGGGGCTGAGCTTGCTGGTAACTGCAGGGAGAAAAGACAGCTGGAGTCTAGGGGGAAAAAGTGGCGGGGGGCAGGGGGAGGCAGGCTTTGCAGCTGAAAAGAGAACTGGGAATGTCTACGGAGCTCTCCCAGTCTTGTTGCGTGCAAGGCTACTAGAGCACAGCTTCCAAGAAGAGTCAGTGGCAGAGACCTCGGCCAGCGTGGTGGGGAGGCCGTGGCGCTGCAGGGAAACAGAGTGGCACCGAGGGAGAAGGCGCGAGCTGCTCCGGCAGGGGTGGCTGAGCCGGCAGAGACCTCTCCGTGCCAGCCCAAGCTCTCCCTGTGCCCTGGGACAAGTTTCTCCTCTCACTCCTTGTGCCATCTTCCCTGTTATGAAATGGGATGCTAATTTTATCCTACGGTGATCCAGAGATATTTTGCTTGGCTTCCACTGATGAAGTAAGGAAATGAAGATGCCCTGAAGGGAGGGGAGAGATGCCAAGAGGGGAGGGATAAGAGGAGCCTCAGTCCCACTGTCCCTGACACACCACGACCTCTGGAGTCCTGTTTCTTCATTCTGGTTCAATATTAACCCAGCGGGGCTGTGACTCCGCTTATTCTGCTCCCTTTGCATTTCCCCTGCAGCCAGGGCTGTACAGCATGGCGCACAACAAAAACAGCGTACTGAGGGGCCTGCTCCTTTCCAGCCTTCTGCACCTCGCACTGAGCCATGCTGGAGGTAAGACTCGATGGCACAGGGAGAGGGGCAGTATCAGCGGGGTGACAGAAAGAAGAAGGATGGGGTTACTTCTTCCCAGGGGTAAAGCTGATGGCAGGTTTTCTCGCTAAGGCAGGAGGAGCTTCTAAAAGCTTGAAGTTGGGAGGGAAAGGGTGCCAAGAGCTGAGCGAGGCTTTCCTGCACAGGAGGATGCAGCAGCTGGCAGGGATGGCTGGTGACAACAGCTCAGTGGACTTTTGTGGGTCACCTGGGAGACGGTGGGGAAGGGGAATGTGGCTCAGCCCAGGACCTTGTGTAGCGCCACTGTGGGCCTTTTGGGGCTAGAGTTCCTCCGTTGACCTGGGCAGCTGCAATTCTCCATTGCCTCCCCAGCCGCCCCTTAGCTAAACTTTAGGTCATACGCAGCACCCAGCCTTCCTGCTCGCTGCGCCTTTTCTCTTTATCAGAGCTTCTACTTCATCTGTCTTTCTTAGTATGAGGTTAGGTCCTCTCTGACCCACTGCTGTGTGTGGGAAGACCTGTCTAGAGGTCTCAAATCAGGGTCTCTGAACATGAAGATGGAACCAAGCTGTGCCTATCGCAGTGGTCTGAGGTTGGCGAGACAGAAATACAGTGACTGGCAGGGAGCAGCAGCAGGCTCCAAGCAAACAAGCCTCTACCTAACTTCAAATGAGCAGAGCAGCTTTGCTGAGGATAGCAGAGGATTCCTGTCACTGCTGTTGCCTAAGTGATGCCAGCGCTAACAGACGAGTTGTAGAGAGCCTGCTCTAATCATCAGCTGGGAACCTGACAGGGCTTCTCCTCTCTGCGCTGGGGGAGGCTGGGCTGTGGGATCATCACATTGGCTGTGTGTGATTTTTGGAAAATGCAAGGGGAGAAAAAGGGCCCCTCCTGCTGTGAGCACCCCTTTGACTGGCAGTGTTCTGACCCGGTAGTTTTCCTGGAAAAGGGGCAGGCGCTGTCACTGCTCAAGCGCCCACGACGTGCCAACAAGGGATTTCTGGAAGAGATGCTTAAGGGAAATCTGGAGCGAGAGTGCCTGGAGGAGACGTGTAGTTACGAGGAGGCTTTCGAAGCCCTTGAGTCCACCGTTCAGACGGTATGTACAGGGGACATGGGTGGTCCCAAGAAACCTGTAGCGAGAGACTAGCAGGTTGTGCGTGCAGCGAGGGGCTGGGGTCATAAGACTCAGTTCTGTGATACAAGGATGAGGCTGACACGTACATGCCCCAAGGAGAGCTCAGGCTTCCTTAGGAGTTTCCCTCCTGGAGCCACTCCAGGGAATGCAGCTAAAAGGTTGTTTTCCCTCCCTCTCTGTTTTAAGCATGAAGTGAAAAGGAGAGAGTCTTTGCTCAACCACTGGTCCTGAATTGCATCTTCCACTAGTTCAGCACGGCGCTGCACACGTTCAAACTGCCACAGCCCCAGATGCTCACAGAAGAGCTGGCTTAGCAACCAAACATGGAGTGCAGGTGCCTCAAGCTCCTGTGAGCTGAAGCTTTGACACAGCCCATCCCCTTTTCTAGCTTCCAGACTCGCTCACTCTGCTAAATTTGTTCTGCATCCTTTTGGGATTTGCTCCTACCCCCAAGGCCAGTATCCACACTGAATTTCACACCCAAGAACATAACAGTAAACAGATGAACAGTTTGGAGTCTAAGCCAGCAAGATACAATCTCTGTGGAGTATTTCTAAAGCCATCACCCCCAGGCTGCACAGCAGAAATGTAGATCCAAACTGCTGAGTGATACCTACATGTGGTCTGCGGCCTTAGAAGTTCTAGGTTCAGCTCCTTGGACTTCTGCACTGTAGCACAGGCTCTGCTTCCTCTGCGGGTTGATGAAGGTTGTAAGCATCTTTACTCTTTTTAGAAACAACGGTACTGTCTTGATTCCTTAATCTGAAGAGTGGGGATGTGGTTTTATATGAGATGTTTTGCTTTGTTGGCCTCCATAGTAATTGATATCAACAGAGCTAGGTTAGTCTGTTCCATTTGTTGTGATAGGGCATTCTCCTACTGGTTTGAATTGCAGCAGCAAAGCAAGGCCTGATGTTCTGCATCCCTACTCCTAAATACATAAATTTTATTTTTTTTTACAGGAGGCATTTTGGGCAAAATACCAAGGTAAGTTGCTTCAAGTCCTCCAGGTGCTCTGCTGTCCCTTGGGATGTACTGTCCTATCCTGGAGAGACGGCTCCCTACCTTCTTACAAGAGCTCACTTTTCAGGACAAAGCACTTGTGTTTTGTTCCTAGATGATAAACTGGTTCAAACTATGATGCTTATTTGGATTCCTTTCATATAATAT
Organism: Anhinga rufa; assembly: GCA_013400875.1. Lineage (NCBI taxonomy): Eukaryota > Metazoa > Chordata > Aves > Suliformes > Anhingidae > Anhinga > Anhinga rufa. The sequence goes on along the minus strand of VZTV01016232.1, from coordinate 8,515 downwards.
GTTTCTTTCTTCTTATTTTGCTAGCATGTCAGGGCCTGAGAAAGTCCAGGACAGTTCTGGATGCTTGTCTAGAAGGTAAGAAATTCATATTGATCTCAATCTCCCAGATACAGTGAGTGCCAGGAACTTGCTTCCTGCAGAGTTTGTAAGGAAAAAAAATAAGCTAAAGTTGGTGAAGCCATCTCATTAGAAAGAAAAATAGCAGGAAGGGAGTTTGAACTTCCTTTCTTCCTCTATTTTCCCACCAACCATTTCAGAAACAGCCTTACTCCCCCACTGAAACGGCATGGGGTAGGTACCCTTCTTGCGACACAGTCAGGCCTCCCCAAGCCCGGCCTCTCAGAAGGGCTCTGACCTGTGCCTACAGCCACAGCAAAGCACAGGGCCTCAGGGCACGCAGAGCCTCTGATGAGGCAGAGAGAGCTTACCTGTGTGCTCTTCCCACCCCAGGAAGAGAAAGCCTGTGCTTGTGCAGGCTCATACATGCAGCAAAAGTTAAAAGGATTTGTGAGAGGGTACTTCTTGACCTTGACAAACGCAACGTCCCTTTCCCCTGGCCCCGGCTCACACCATGTTGGGTTTCTGACAGGTAACTGTTCTTTTGATCTGGGCCAGAACTATCGGGGGACAATTAGCTACACCAAATCAGGGATTGAATGTCAAACGTGGACAAGCAAATATCCACATCTGCCTAAGTAAGTTCATCTCCCGCACACCCCTAAAGGGTTCTCCAGGGTGTCCTACCTTCCTAGCCTAACCAGCTTTTTCTCATAGATTTACTGCCACCCTTTATCCAAACCTCATTGAGAACTACTGCAGGAACCCAAACAACAACTCCGAAGGCCCATGGTGCTACACCCGAGACCCAACGGTGGAATGGGAGGAGTGTCCCATCCCAGTGTGTGGTATGCCTCAGCACTACACCCCAGCAAGCCCTTCACTGGCAGGGATCCTGCACCGAGACTGATACTAAATGTGTCAGGGAAGGGGAAAGGGTTAAGAGGGAGGGATCTTACGTGAACGGAGGTCAGTCAGCATAGAGGAGCTACGGCTTAAAGGGTAAAGGAACCAAGGAGGAAAAGTCATTGAGTTGCCCATACATCTACCTTGGCTGAATTCCTCTAATGTGCTGTTTTCTCTAGGCTACGCTAATCTAGACCAAAATTAAATCTGGTGTCAGCAGTCCCCTGGAATCTACTACAGCTTTGCCAGTCAGGAGCACCCCGAAATCCTGGCCCAGCTGCCTCTAATTTATACATCAATGAGTCATACTGTTGTTTTTTTTTTTTGACTGAATTCCCACCTTTAGGACAAAACCACTACAGCTTGCGCTTGACTGCCTGCCTTAACGCTCACTCATATGGAGGGGTGCAGTTTAATACCCACAGTTGCACTTGACAGGCTGGAGAACCATCCCCCTACACTTCTACCTTCCCACTTCTCCCCAGTACAGAGCTGTCTCCCCTGGGGCTCAGCCTCCATCGCAGAAGAACTGGTAGAAAGCAGAGAACCTTCACACAGTAGAAGTTTCTCTTCCAAAAGCAGAGATTAGAGGCAACAACTCTTGTAAGTGAAAGTCAGAGAGTTCAGCAACCATTTTGACCAAGGGGTGTTCCAAAGTTTTAAAAATCATTACCTTCACCCTGGTCTCCAATATGGCAACCTGGAAAGGGATACCGCTCTGCTTTGGGGTGAACAGCCATCTTTACTATCTCTGTTCACTAGTTTCTGACCTACGGTAGCTTACTGTTACCCTTACACATGCATGGATATGGTGGGACTAGAAAAGCCTTGGTTTTGCGCATAGTTCCTTTGCAATCATGTTGACAGGAGTCAATCTCACATAGAAGCAGCCTCACCGATTAAGGTAAAATGCTACTTCCTCAGAGGCTGTTGTGCCCCAGGGTGAGTAGTCAAACAGAGGATCTCTCTTCGCATGGGGATTCCCCCAGTGCACAAGGAGGAGACAGCCCGAGACCAAGCAACGTGGCAGAACAGATTATCTGGTGCCCGCTCACACAGGAAATGCTGCTTAAAGCTCACAGCCATTAGGACACTTGCAAGAAAAGGTGTGGAAAGGCTGGCAGGAAGATTTTTCTCTTATCATTAGATATAGAAACATTAGCAAAAGTTAAATTTGCTATTTTAGTAGCATATCACAGTAGGCAGCTCCTCCAAATATGGTCTAGTTATACATTTGAGAAAAAGACGTGGGAGGCTCTAACGCAGCAGCATTATGACGCTTGATGCACCTACTCATCCCTTGGGCTGGTTCTCAAAGATACCCCAGAAAGGAACGCAATATTGTCCCTCACATCTTAGTGGCAAAGAGAAGTGTGATGAGTAGTGCCAGCCTCACCTTCCCTTCTGTTGAAAGAACCACCTCTGACACTGCAATATTGTGGAGAGCCACCACACGCACGGGAGCACAGCGGGGAACCCCCAAACATAACAGGATGCCCCATGGAACTCTGGGCTTTAGTAAGGGGGCTCCGGTGCTATTTGCTAACAGTACTTCCAAGGGCAAAGCTCTGGCTTAAATCACGGCTCTCTGTCTTTCCAGGTCAAGAAAGGACGACAGTTGAATTTACTCCACGGGCCCAATCACCAGGCCTAGTAGAGCCCTGTGAACAAGACAAAGGCATGCTTTACACCGGGACCCTCTCAGTCACTGTGTCTGGAGCTAAGTGCCTGCCGTGGAACTCTGAGAAAGCCAAAAAGGTGCTCCAAGGAAAAAACATTGACCCAGAGGTGAAGCTGCTGGAGAATTACTGTCGGAATCCTGACGGAGACGACGAGGGTGTCTGGTGTGTCACAGATGAACCACCCAACTTCGGATATTGTGATCTGCACTACTGCGGTGAGAAGCCTGCCTTGGTTTGGGTAGGCACACTTGTGAGGCAGTGGCAAACAAAAGCCGTATGTGCGGCTAGGGTGATGTGCTTGGCCTGGGAAGCGTAGACAAGGAAGCATGCGCACCGTGCACGTGGAAGTCCTGTTTGTCTAAATAGCACGCATACTAACCTGCCAGACATGTACAGATCTGTTAGGTCTCTCAGGTGTTCTCTTCTCCCTGAAAACTCACAATGGTGGACAAGGAGCATTAAAAAGAGCATCATTCCTTCATCAGACCCACCGTGTGTGGAAAGAAGCAGCCACATTGCTGATAATTACGGAAACTGCAGCTAGGCCTTTTACCATGTTTGTCTTTCTGTCTCTCTCAGACAGCTTGCTAGAGGATGAGAATGAACAGTCGGAGGGAATATCGGGACGTACTACCCGTCCTCAAGAGTTCAAAACCTTCTTTGATGACAAAACTTTTGGTTCAGGCGAAGCAGGTGAGCAAAACCACTAGATACAGCATCAAAGGCTGCAGCTTCATCCCCCAGGGTACTCACTGTTCCTCAGAAAAACCAGCATTGGCAAATGCTGTCAAAAGCAGGGGAAGATATTTAAATTCCTGGAAGAACTCTCAGAAGTCAACCTCCAGTTACAATCATGGAGCTAGTAAGCACTTCCTTCCTAGGCTCTTCCAGCTTAGCATGCTGACAGCAGACAACATTTCTCCACTGTGAATCTGGTAGCATAACAAAGCTAGATTGCCTATTTTTTCAGACTGCGGCAACCGTCCTTTATTTGAGAAGAAAATGATAACGGACAAAAGTGAGAAGGAGCTGCTGGAGTCCTACATGGCAAGCAGGGTTGTGCATGGGGATGATGCAGAAGTTGGCAGTTCCCCCTGGTAAGTGTCATCTTTGTCGTCTTTCATGGGGAATTGTGTCTCCCTTCTCTTCAGTTCAAGCAGGGGGAAGGGCTCCCCCATCTCAGGC
>VZTV01016221.1:77740-111453 GCA_013400875.1 Anhinga rufa | reverse complement strand
TCCCCCATCCTCTCCCATCCTCGGGCTGGCAGGGGGACACATGGACACACGCGAAATCCCTCCAGCCCTCTCCTTCCATCCCCCCTCTTTGCCCTCCTGGAGGGGGGCCGAGGTGCCCCCGCCATGGTGGTGGGGAGCTGGGAGGTTTGGGGGGCTGTCGAGGGCCTGGAAGGGCGCAAAGCCCCCACCAGCAGCAGGTTCAGGGTGCCAATACGGGTTGGGGGAGCAGCCCCGGTGTCCCCCACCCCTGGCAGCGTTGGGGGGGACCAGCAGCACAGCCCAGTGCTGCGGAGGGGGGGCAGCAGGTAAGGAGCCACCTTTCACAGCATCACCCGGCCCTGGTGGGCTCCTTGGCTGGAGGGGGGGCGTTTCTTGAGAGGTATGTCCCCTCACCCCAGCAGCTAAATCAGCCCGTTTGGGGGAGCCCTGAAGAGGGAGAAGATTTTGGGGGAAGGGGGATTCAAAAACCTGTGGGCCCCTGTCTTCCTCCTCTTCCTCCTCTCCCCATCCCCGGGCAGCGGGGGGCGGTGCGCCACGCTGTGCCCCTCCATGCCCACGGACTGTCCTCTCCTTCTGCCCTTGCCCAGATCATCCTGAACTCCATGCACAAATACCAGCCCCGGCTCCACATCGTGAAAGCGGACGAGAACAACGGCTTCGGCTCCAAGAACACTGCCTTCTGCACCCACGTCTTCCCGGAGACTGCCTTCATCGCCGTCACCTCTTACCAAAACCACAAGGTGAGGGGCTGGGCCCTCCTACCAGCAAACCGCATCCCCTCGCCTTCCCTCCTCCTGCTGCTCCTCCTGAGGGCCTTGGCTTCCCTTCCGCCTTCTTCTTCTCCTTTCCCCCTTTCTTCTTCTCCTTTCCCCCTTTCTTCTTCTCCTTCCCCCCTTTCTTCTTTTCCTTCCCCCCTTTCTTCTTTTTTTCTCATTTTTTCTCTTCCTCTCCCCTTCTTTTCCCCCCTTCTCCTTTCCTCTCACCACACGCCCATCCCATCCCCTCTGTTATTCCTGGCGACACAGACAAAGCGTCTAAAGACGGGGCTTAGGGCGAGCCGAGGAGGAATTAGCTCAACAGGATGATTTGCTCAGAGAGGAGACGACCAACCGAGGAAATTGGCTTTATCTTCTTTCCCCCGCATCGGTCAAAGCCTTGTAATCTGGAGAAGGGAGCCCGGCGCTCCCCTCCGCGGCCGGGGCGCTGATAACCCGGGCTGGCCGTGCTCCGGCCCTTTGTTTGGGGAAGGCCTCCTGCCCCGGCGCTCCTCGGAGGGCCCTGCGGGGAGGTCGGCGGGGGGCTGCGGGGTTGGCGGTGAGGAGGCCCGGGAAGGAAAGGGAGGCTCTGCGCCCAAAATCAGCTCCCCGCCTGCCCAAGCAAAACAAGCACGTATCGAATAAGGATTTCTTGGGAGGGCTGCTGGGTGGACACGCGTGGGTTCCCGCTGCTGCCCCCTCCGCTTGCCCACCTGGAGGGACCCCGCTGCGGGGCTGCTGCCCCCCTCTCCTTTCCCTGCTCGGCTTTTGGGCTTCCCTGCCCAGCGAGGAATGAGGAGGAGGAAGGCTCGGGGCTGGGGTAGGTCTCAGCAGATGTATTTAGCGATGCCTTTCCCTGAGTGCCTCTCACTGCTGCCCGCAGACCCCGATAGCCCCTCTCTAGGGCAGAGCCCCATGAAAAGCCAATTTTCCTTTGGAAAAAAAGCAAATTCCTCCCGAAATTGCATAGGAAGCAATTGCTACAAGCTTTTACTGGTACTTACGGGCAGGTAGGATGGCTCCTTCGCGCTTGACAGAGTGAAATCATGCGCTCGTTTTTTGAAATGGAGAAAGGTCATTTAACACCCTGGATAAATCCTGGATGATTTCCTGGAGGTGTAAGTAGGAAGCTCCTAAACCTGTGCGAAATGGATGCGTTTCCTCCGTCCTTCAGTTGGCAAGGGAGATGCAGAGAGCAGAGGTAGGCTGGAGAAGAAAGAGTGTTTCACCGTAACTAGGGAGAAAAGAAAATACTTCCCTGCCCTTTAAAATAGGAGCTGTTGGCACAACCAGGACAAGCAAACTGAATCCAAACTGAATCCTTGCCAAATTATGCCTTAAATTATAACTCCGCTGTGGATGCTATAAAATCAAGCTTAACTTCTGCTTGATGGATTCGGAGAAAGAATATAACATTAATAGAACTGGGAGTTAATAAAACAGGACACACTACTCGCTTTAAAGGCATTTCCCTATGAGAAAACAGCCCTGAATTTAACTGTTTTCCTTTGAAGAAAAATAGGACTGTTTTATAGAAAAAATATTATCATGCAAATAAAACAAAAGCAAAGCAGAAACATGTAAGTACAGTAGTTTGGGAAAACTGCCATATTAGGAGGAGCAGGAATATTTGATTGTAAATCAACAACATCTGGTTGATAAGAAATGACATCTGTGTATCCGTCTCTGTCAAAACATACGCACTGACAAACGCATGAATCCCAGCAGACACACACGCGCTCGCGTCCCAGCAGACACATGCACCCGCACACAGACACCACTACATATTTTACACACCCCCCTACACATTTTACATACATTTACATCCCTCCTCCCCCCCAACACACACATTCCTCCTCTTGCTGCACTGAATCGTTGGGGGAACAAATAAAGAGTGGCTGTAGCCCCAAGATAAAGACCCAACTGAGAAAGATAGAGCCATAAAAATAAACCAGGGAATGATCTACCCTAAATGGCATCTCCCTCCAGGGAAGGGAATAAAATCTGTAGCTTGCCCCAGTGCAGATGGAGAATAATACCAGGGCTGAGGCGATGTGCAGCTGATGCTGTTGCAGATGCTGGCTGTGCAGAAGGGGTAACATCCTTCGGCTGAGTTGAGTGGCAAGTGGGGTCTTTCCCACAGGCAGAAACCCGAGTTCAGCTTTCACAGCTGAGATGCTGCTTGGCAAAACGTATTTTCATGTTGCAGCGCAGACTGCGTTTCCCCTTGCCATAAACGATTGCAGTCCCACTGGTCTGTGTCTGTCTGCATTGAGCTCCCCAGGGAGGCTCTGCCCGTCCATCCCCACGTCTCTCTGTCAGTGCAGCACCTACTTTTTTTCCCATTTACAGCCATCTCTCTCTCACTCCCACCCATCACCTGTAGCACATCCTTCACGCAACCTTTCCTGTCGGCACAATCACACAGTTTGTACACACCAACGTATTTTACACACAGTTTTTATGCACCTATGTATTTTACACACACACACACACACACACATACTTGCACAAACAAATTTATATGTGCATGTGGTTTAGGTTTCAAGAGCTATGTATAGGTGAATTATATTACAGTATTAATTGTATGACTTGCCCACAAATGCATTTGAGCCTATGCTTACACGGCTTATAGAAATACCTGCCCGACTTCAGATCCGTCAGTTTATTTCAATAGCACAGCTGCAATCCCGATGTACGGCTTGTGCTTATTTCCCCTGATATTTTAGACAGCCTGAAAAGGTATTTAAGCACACTGGGATCTCCCCCTCCCCAGCCCTACTCCCCAAAAGGAGGCTTAAGCTAAGAAGAAAATTTTTGGTAAAGTTTTCAGTGCAGTTGTCAGCAGCTCAGCTGACCACCTCCCCCCTCTCTGCAACCCTGAAAAAATACCCCAGAAATATTGAGGTGTTAAAATAGGTCACATGCACGTTTCATTTCCTTGCCATTTACACAATGGGTGCTTGCAATCAGGCTGATTCCCAGATATTAACTTCCCCTACAGTTAAGTACCATTTTGCTGTAGCTTAAATCATTGTGCTACTAGCTCATATTTATTAGGTACTAGCTCTCTGCTTAGGACCAGGAAATGAACCCTAATAGACAGAAATAATTAAGGTTCTGCCCTCATGAGGGTTCTTTCAAAAGCAAGAATTCACAACAATTATTCTCATTAATTTTTACAACCTACTTTGCCCGTTAGCTGGGCTTGGGCTTTATATTGGTTTTCCCCCCTCAGGATATCTGGTTTTATGCTGATATTTTTTTGTCTAAGTTATTTAACACTCTTGGTAGCCCAAATTCTTTTCAGGAAACGCTAGCCGCAGCTGGGATGCTATAGGCACCCAGAAAAGCTATGTGCACCGTAGCGGTGCGGAGAGCCAGGGAAGGGCTTGGCTCAAGACTAATCTGGTTCACTCCCAGAGAGCCAGTGGGCACAGAGCAACATGCTGGGGGGCTTTCTGAATGTATACGTTCATCCCACCCCCAGAAAGACCCCTGTACTAAAAGAGCGCTCTTAAGTTGGCCAAGTCAACTGGTGTTCCACCCTGCCAAATTCTGGAGAGCTGCCTTTGTGGCTCTCCTCCAAGCGTGTGGCCTTTTGCCGCTCTGTCGAGGCAGGGCTGTAGGTGTAGCTACTGCCGGAGGCGGAGAGGTCCTTGGGCTTGGGATGTTTTGCCCTGAGAGCTCAGTTCTCCTTGTCTTTGGTTGCAGGTAGCCACCTCCGTCCCTTCAGTAGAGGCCACTAATGTGGTGGCCCGGCTGGCATCCCATGGAGTGCCTCTGTGCAGAGGCTGGATGTGGGCCAGTGCTCCAAAGCAGCCCTGCAGGGCTGTGTCCCCCACACTCTCCCTGCCCAGCCTGGGGCCATTGGCCCCATGTCTTCCCACCTCCGTAGCAAGAAGGGGCAGCCTCTGTCCCTGCTCAGGGCAGGCTCCTCTCCAAAGGGGTCGTCCCCCAAGCACTGAGAGAAGTAGGGATCCCTGGGGTTAAGTGAGGCGAGACCATGTATCTCCTTTTCATCGCCAGGACTGGTGGCTTCTGTGCAGTCCTTGATCGCTTGGGGACCACAGCGAGCTCTACTCTTCTCACTGACCCTCTCTGGGGCTCCTCACATCTCTGCTCTCAAATGCTTAGTCCTGCTCCAGGCTTTGGTGGGAGAGTGCTTTCTTCAAGAGGTCTTGTGTCCGTCACAACTTGTGTCTGAACCAGTCCTGTCTCCCTCGGCCCCTTTGTCCTCAGTCTTGTCCCTGCCACCCTGCCAGCCCCGGGACAGGGTGCTCAGCCAGCCCTGAGCCCCTGGCCCCTTTCAGTCCTCAATCCAGACACCCCTCCCCAAGCTCTGCAAAGACACCCTATCTCTCTCCAGCCTCAATCCCACCTCCCAACCCACCTCCTTCCCCCCACCCAACACTGTGCAAGGTCTGTCTCTTCTCACCCTCCATTCTTGTCTCCCAGTTCAGCCAACAGCCTCTTCAATGAGCCCCTCTGTCTCACACCAGTACCTCCGACCAGCCACTGGCTCTCAATCCCTCCCATTTCCTTCACTGGCTTCTGGGTTCGGCATCTTCTCCCCGCTGCCAGCAGCCCCCCCTTCCCCTGGCCTTTACCTTGGGCTCCAAGTCCCAGCTCCCCATCCAGCTCCTCTGTTGGGCTCAGCCAGATGTACGTAGCCTCAGCAGGCACCTTGTCTTCATCTGTTTCTTTCCTTCCCACTGCTCTGGTTTGGCTTCCTCCTCCACGCCGACTTGGTTTCCACCTGGGGTATGTGAGAATGCAAAAGAAAAAGGCTCTGTGCTTTCAAGCCTGAAGCTCAGCCTCCCAGTTGCTCCCAGCACAGCCAGCTGCAGCAGTGGGATGCTCCTGGCCCATCTCTGCCACGCTGAGCAGGATCACGGTCACCTGCAGAGCAGGGACAGCATGTATCCCCAGAGCATGGGGAGGTCCAGGGAGGTCCATGTGTGCTCAGCTCAAGGTTAATCACCCCATCCTCTTCATCACCGAATGGGATGACCTGAATGGTGATTTTTTTCCCCCCACTCAGGCTTTTAAGTTGTCCAAGTGGGGCAGATTTTCACAAGAAGAGAGCTCAGAAACTAAGGATCTCCCCTTGCAGAACATGAAGCCCCTTTTCCAAAATGCCCAGCCTTTAGGACAGAAAATCCCAAGAGGGTCAGGGTGTGTGTTTTCCCTTAGCTGAAATGCTCAAAAAAGTGGGACTGATTGCTAGTAAAATAAGTAAATAAAAAGGAACCCAGGGCATATACCTGGTGTGCAGCATTTCAGCCTTAGCAAAGTTTTGTAAAGCTAGAAGCAATTGAGAAAAAATTTATTATGGCAAGCGCTTGACAAAAAGTAATACTAAGTTGTAGTTTTGACCCTGGCCATAACAGTATTCATGAGCCTGTAGACACACGGACCCGTATAAATACAGGGCCGTTCAAAAAAAAAAAAAAGTCAAGTGTCTCTTCTCAACCTAACTGGATGCAAAGCTAAATTTTTATCACGCTGGAGCTAAAGATGCCATTGGAAATGTCTCAGCAGAAGTGCTTTGTGGTCAGTTAGCCCAGAGAAAGGACTGCAGAGGAGTGGCGCTGAGATTTCATTGGGAACTGTCGCTTCCCGTTAAAGTGAAGATGAACCCTTAGGTCAGACAAGCCCTCAAAAGTGTAAATCTGGAAGGCTTCACCCCGGAAAGCTCTCGTCTCAGAAGGGTCTGCAGCAGCTTTAGAAATTAGTGGGGAGAAGCAAACTTTGCCATCAGTTTCTTTCAGTAACAAATACATAAACAAAGCCCTACAGGTTTATTGAATCTGTGCTATATAATTTAGCCCTGGGCTTTCTCTCTTAATGACCTTGCGGGACGTTGTATTTTTTTTTATTTTTCATGATGTAATTGTCATTTGACTTTCTGACAGCTTTTTCTCCCCTTCCCCCCGCCCAGGAGTTACAGTCAATTAAACAGAGTTTTGCTATGGCAAAGTTGATGCAGAAGAAGGTTATTTCCACCCATTCGTTTGCTTTTCCACCCCTGAAATAGTTTGTAAGTCAGACAAAAGCTGGCCAAACAAAATATCTTCCACAGGTTGTTTTCTAAAGCAGGGATTCACCAGCTTTTTCTCTATCTTCTATTTTGTTGTGTAGGTTTTGTTAAATCTGGCTTGGACTCTCCTGGCTTAGTGCTAGGGCTGGTGCCATGAGTTAACATCTAGGGAAGCCTTGTTCTGAAAGCTCCTGCTGGAATCCATCACCCCCAAAGAGCTGAGACCTAATCTGAAACCTTCTGTAGTCCCTGGTTTCTAGATGCCTTTAATCTAGCACATCTCTAATTTTAAGGAGGCTGAAGTTAGCCATGCTTTACTTGGGGCTTTCTGCCACCAACACATACGTTAATACCTTTGCTTGCAAGAGTCTTCCTGATGAGGGTTAGGGGACTTCTTTACTCATAAAGCTATGTATTTGCAAGATTGAGGTCCCATATGATATTTTGTCCAACATTTTGTGGGTGATTAAAGGCTTGATTCATCAAACAGGGCATTCATCTGAGGTCCTTAAATTAGGGGCTAGCGTGTTGACGGCTCCTTCTCTGGTGAACGGAGGGTGTTGGGGGACCTGCGAAGGCAATGCTACCCACCTCAGAGCCCCAGTGCCCTCTGGCAGTTCCCGTCTCCCTCCATTGATTCCAGCAGGAACGCTGGGAGACGAGATCCCCAGTGCCGGCACCTTGGTTAAAATGCCTTCGGTTAGGTTGGGATGAATCCGGCCCTTTGTACATTTGTGTGCTGGTGCCAATGCTGTAAATCCTCACTCAGTGAAGGACCTCACTTATGCAAGCAAATATTGCCATTGGGTTCAGCAAGTGAGGACAACTCGTACATTTAGTGTGCTTCAGAATGCAAATCGCATAGAAGCATTCAAAAAGTTGAATAATGCCTATTATTCATTATAGCAGCGCCACCACCTCTCCGGTGGAAACCGATGGGCACTTTCTTTGCAATAATCACAGGCGACTGTCGAATTATTCAGGGCTTTTAATTCGAAAACGTGCCCCTGTTTTACTGCTAGAGAATGGCTCAAATGGCAAATTGGACCAAATAGATTGTTCTCCCTTCTCTTTGAAACCTGAAATGGGTGACAAAAAAAGCGCAACGCCCTTTTTATGTACCAAGTTAGGTCCTGAGTTAATGGGAATGCCCATGGGGACAAGCGTAGGGGTGATGGGGTCTTTGTGTGAGATTTGGGGCTGAATTAGGCAAAAATGGCAAATAAACAAATGGCCTTTGGAAAAAAATATGCTATGAGACAAGAAAATAACAAAATAATCTGGTCATGTAGACACCTGGCGGGGTTTGCTATTGACACTAGCCGAGCCAGATTTTTCTCTTTGAATTTTGGCAAAGAGGCGGCTCCGGTTGTGCGTGCTTGACTTGGTGCACAGGAACCTCTCTCTGTTCTCCCGCCATCAATCTTGAGCTCTTTCCTTCCCGTTGGCCAACTTTCAATAGGAAGGAAGGACAGCGTTTCCATAAAATGCGGTGAGCGCGTGACGCCCCTCCCACAGCAAACACAGGGTTGTCTCTTCTCCTGGGCAAGTGCAAGTGGCTCTCCTGACTCCCGGCTGAGGGCTCGGACTGCCAGGCAGTGATGGAGAAAGACAAGAAGGGGAACTATTGCCTCTTGTGCCTGAATATTAGGGCATTGCAGCTAGATCACACCTGATCCAGACTCAGTCCTGCTCTGCAAAAACACCAAAGCATTTGCACCAAATTTGGCACGGCAGAGTGAATTTCTACGCGATCAGCTGGGCATCTGAGGGTGTTGCTGGTCCACAGTTAATATTTGCTTAAACGACAACCCCTGGCTTGAGGAAACTTACTCCACTAAGCCCTCAGGAGAGGTATGCGGAGAAGATTGCACCTCTTCAAGCAACACAGTTGCTCTGGATAAGGGCTCTGGATAAGTTGCTCTGTACAGCAGCTGCTTCGAACGTTTAACTTAGATGTTGTAAGAGAACCAAAGTTAGGAGTCTGTGGGGGATTCATCCCAGCAAACTTTAGATGCTGAAGGTAGCCAACTAAGCAAGCAAACTAGTCCCTCTTAATTCCTTCTAGAATTAATGGGGAGACAAATATTCCTCCAGGGCATGATGGTCAGAGGCGGAGTTGCCCTCCAAGTACCTTAGGTAAGTTAGTCCATGCGGTGCTTACGGGCGTGTTGGGGAAGGATGTCAGATACAGAGCACCCGGAGTACACTTAGCTGGTCTGAAATACGGAAGGCGTGAGCCTTACCAGTCTGAGTGAGAGGATCCAGGGTCTGAGAGGTAAGGTTTTCGTCATGGCTGCACACTGATGAGAAGATCTTTGTTGGTGTGAGTGGGATTTTGTTCAGGCAATATGACTTCCACCCCTGGTCCTCTGGTCGGTGCAGCCCTTGCTGTCTCAACAGCAAAATGAAAGTAAGTAACTCTAAGAAAGATTTCCTCCAGAAAGAAATTTGTGTGTGTGTGTATAGTCCCACGTGTTAGTTATGGGACAAGCCTGAGAGAGGCGAGAGGTTGTTGACAGGACGTATTTCTCCAGTGGACAGATCTAGAGGAAGGCCCATCTGGAGTGGTCAATGCCTGAACTGGAGGATGACTTGAGTTCCTGAAAGCTGTGTTTTCCCCCACATCCCTGTCGGCTTGGGTTTAATAAAAAATATCCCCTCTCTCCCAGGCCATGCCTTGGACTTGCGATGAACCCGTTGCATTTCCTCCCTTTCAGATCACCCAGTTAAAGATTGAGAACAACCCCTTTGCGAAAGGTTTCCGCGGCAGCGACGACATGGAGCTCCACAGGATGTCCAGGATGCAGAGGTAATGCGTGCCTCCGTCGTGGGGACCCGCTCAGGACCGCGAGAGCCGCCTGGGCTTTGCTTTGCATGTCTCCTGTGGCTTGAGCTAAGCCAGGATTTAGTGGCGGTCACTTCTCTGGCATCTGCTTGTGCACTTTACGTCAAGCTGTTGAAATATCATCAGGACGTGGGGCCAAAATCCAGGACTTCCCACTCCAAGGTGAATGCCTTAACTGCTGGGTTACAGAGGCAGGATCTCACTTGTGGGTTGTCCCTTTGGCCGCAGGGACCTCGTATTTCTTTCTGACATATCCCCATCCACAACAACCTCTATCTTTGTGCTAAACGGATGTCTTTGTGGCCACAGTTGGGCTAAAACCTGTTTAAAGCAACAAAAGACTTGGACTAGCTTTCAGAAGCTCTGGTCATCGGGCTGCTGCGGAAGAGCTGTTGGCTATTTTTTTTCCCCAGGTGGCAGTGCTCTAAAGACAAAGCTCACAGCCTTGTTCGGAGAGCAGGTTTGTTAAGCATGTTCCAGATGCCTCTGGAGATCTTGGTGTAGAGCTGTGTTGTGCTGCTTTCTGGCTTTCGGAGGGTCTTTGGCAGGAGGGGGAGTGTTTGCCTGGCTGGCTCTGGATGTGCAGGGCAGGGGCGTAGACGTGGTGGTTTCAGGTTGAAGAAGAAAGGTATTAGAAAATATTGGGATCTCCAGGGCCAGGTGGCTGAAGAGGTCTTTTTGAATCTCAGTTTTGGATGTGAGTACTTAAGCTGAAAATCAAGCCTAAACCCTGTTTAAAGTCCTTTTCTAAATGTCAGGTCCTGCCGGTAATTAACTTCATGCCTTTCACTTTACTTGGAACTTCATCCATGTGTCAAGTTGCTTCCTAGTGCAAATGTTTTGCAGGAACAGTGCCATACCCATGATTATACCTAAGACAGATGTAGATGCTCAATATAGCATTTTCCATCCAGGAGGGCAGGAGTGACTCAGATCCCTTATTCTTTGGGACCAGCTGAGCTGGCTCTCAGTGGAGGGCTGTAGGGACCTGCGTTGTGACCTTCTGCTGGGAGGGCTCTCTCCGCCACCCAGCCAGGAGCCAGCTGTAGGTGGTCACTGCAGGCTGGAGTGCAGATGCTGGGGCAGATGCAGGAGTCTCTTCTGGTTGCCATAGTTGATGACCTGAGCATGGCTCTCCGTAGACGTGCAAATCACGCTGGCGGGTTACAAATAATGCCTGTAATCCTTGCAAGCACTTACACCCGTACCCCTACTCAAATGGGCAGATGTATGTCTGTGTACAAACATTTTCAGGCTCAGACCCAGAAAAGCGTATATATACATATATTAAAAAAATATAACACTTACTCAATCTAAATAATCTCTGTGGTCTTCTGAATGTACCCTGTGTTCCCTGCCTGCCCTTTCCAACGACAGCACAGATCCTGGCATAATATGTCAATATTTATTTATTTACGGGTGCATTACCACTTGAAATAGCTTCCCCTGCCCCCCGCCCCGCTCTGTGCCAGCCTCCCAGCCTCTGCTGGAACTCGAGTAACGATGTCCCCCGCACATTTTTGCTGCTAAACTACCCTTTCATTACGGTCAATGGAAAGATTTGAAGGTTTACATTCATCGTGGGGTTTTTTGGAGCGGGAGGGAGGAGGTAGAACAGTGAAGACTATTAGAAGGGCTTCATGCCATATGAAGAGCATGGCATCTAGCCATGCTGAGCTTGTGCTAAAAATTGCTTGGCATTTTTATGCGGGCCTGAGGCCATAGTCGATGATACAGTGAACAGAAACACTTGGAATATATAAATACACCCACTCAGACCTGGCAGGGTGAAAGGGTTAAAATCCACAGCGTTGACTTTACAGGATAACTCCTGATGCTCACTTCCTTAATAACTTATCCTCTGTACCGATAGCATAGAAAGGACTGCGGACCTTTACAAAGATGTCATTTTTTAAGGGAGAGCAGGATAAGATTATTATAGTAAAATAAAGACCTATTCAGGGTTGAAAATATTAGACAAATACGCACCCACCTTTGTGGTTTTCATATATATATCTGAATATATCTAAAATTATATATATATATGAAACATATATAAAATAAATGGTATATAAAAAACCCAAATTGCATTTATAAGATAAGGAAGCATTCAGGATTGAGTATGTTAGAGAAGTATGACCTACCTTTGTAGATTTATATAGGCTTAACATATAAATCTATATTAAAATATAATTAAATATATTTTAACATATAAATGTGTGTGTATGCATATGTAGTGAAGTTGTTTCCCAGTGATGGACCCACTCCCCAGCTGGCAGGTATAAGTAAGTCTATCTTGGCTTTATGGGAGTGATGTCTTTTTATGCCCTTGGAGAATATGGTGGGTGTATTTTTAGTGCTATTCCTTCATTATAGAAAAAAAGTAGCTAGAAAAAACACACTTTTTTAAAATAGTGCACAGCCTTTTGTACCGGAAACTGGTGACCTGACAGTCATCAGGTCACTGATCATCTCATTAAGGGGTATAGCCATGGAGGGAATGAATCTGTCATGCTGAGGAAAGCCTTGCCACCTCTATGTTCTCTTTATTTTAATCTCAAATGTTTCTTAATTCCCAGCATAGGGCTATTGCAGAGGGGCATCTCGTAGCTGAAAGCAGCCCTGGGAGAAGCAAACCCCAGCAGACAAGGCTGAGAGGCAGCGCTGACCCAGCTGGGTGCATGAGCTGGCTTTTGGCATCCCGTTTTTGGGGAAGGCTGGCCCCAGCTATGGCCAAAGCGTGTCCCTCTGCTCACCCCGCTACACTTGCACGCCTCGGAGCAGCCTTGGCGGCCTGTGCCCTGGCGAAGATGTGCTTCCAGCACTAAACCTTCAGGTCCTAACGTGTTGCGTGGGGCTTGGATCAGATGGGAGTAAGTGTGTGGTGGTTGAAGATGCCATCCAGAAGCAGCGTCCCCAGGCTGGGCTGGTGTCCAGGCTCCCTCTGCGCAAAGCAGGGTGTGATGGGCACTTTCAGAGAGCAAAGCTGCTTTCCTTTGAGAGCTCACCCCATGGATGGCAGGGTGGGTGAGGAGCCCTCCCCCCTGCCTGGCTCACCTGTAGAGTCTGAGTGATTTGCTTAGAGTAGATGCCTGCCTTTTAAATAGCTAAAATTACACAAGATAAAGCCCACAAGAATTGCCATCTGGCCAGCTCTGGTGGTCTCCTTGCACCTTTGGCTGTCAGAGGATGGCAGGGAGACTAGTGTGCTGGGTCCGAAACGATTTCACTCACCTCAGAGCAAGTCTTGCAGCGGGGTGAAGCAGAATTAGGTCTAGGTGCCAGTGGAGACTTGGCCTGATGATCCATCCATTGAACACCTACCCTTGGCAAACAGTAGTGACTGAGAGGAAGGAAGATGAAGCAGGGAAGAAAGACAACTTAGAGTGCCAAGAGTGAGCTCAGAGTGAGGTCTCAGGTGCCTTGCTGAGGACTCTTCCTCCATCTCTGCTTGCCTCCATATGCTCTGGCCAAGCAAGAGCAACTTGTTGGCCCGAGTGGCCTCTGGGGACAGGAGCTTTACAGGGTGGATGGGGATGTCTTTGCGAGTCCATCCCTCTCTGTGGCTTTCTCCTTCGCAAGGCCTCCGTGTTGGTTTTTCTCCTCCTATTTCCCAGAAGAAAAGTTAATAAGCAGTCCAGGTAGAAAACTTCATTCAGTAGTGATATTAAAGACTTTCAGCAGCAGATGATTTCATTCAAAAAGAATAGCCATGAGCTCCAGAGAGATTCAATTTCCAGTAAACACAGACTTCTGATACATGTTCATTTTCCCCCCGTTGCCTTTCTTTCCTGAGACACACGGGACCCCTTTAGCAGTTTCTTTGGCAGGACAAGTGCTCTGGGAGAACAGGTTTTTTAAAGTTTTCAAGTTTTTGAGCATGAAATCAATTTGTTATTTCCTTGATTAAAAAAAGAAAAAAAGGAAAACACACTAGAGGAAAATGTGTAGAGAGATGTGAGTTATACTGCATCTGTATCCTGTGGTCGTGCTGCAATTGAAAAACATAAATCAGGTGAAAATTTTGTAGTTGCGATGCTGGGAATTTTAGGCAAAGTATTCTTTTTGGATCTCTTGCCCTTCTGTACTGTAAAAATTCCTTTTGTCTCCACTTAGAACTTCCGCCTGTGCCAAGAGGAATTTAATGTGGAGGGCAAGAGCAAAACACGCAGCAGAAGTCTGCAGAGGGTGAAGCTTATGCAGAGAGATGATGAGATCTGCATTGCAGATGCCAGTATAGGGCTTTGCCCTTAGAATTCCCCATGCATGAGAGTCAATGGAGCTGTACTAATAAACCATAGTTCTTGGGTGACTTCGGGGGTTGCATGCAAGTTGTAGCTTTTATTTTTTTGATCTGCGACTGCCAAAAGACAGCAGGGGAGAAGTGTTTGTTGGTCTAGGGCTAGAGAACTATAAAAGAGTAATTCTGTTAAGCCCTTTAACCAGTTTTTCCTGATCATCTGCAACTCCCATTGTCTTCAGCGGTTATTGTGGGTGCTGAAGGGCTTCTGGAAATCTCAGGCCCAGTTACTGTTTGTTCAAATTAATGCAATTTAGTCCTTGAAGCTTCTTATTGGGAAAGCTTTTGAGAGGAAAGATGATTACATGAAAGGGTGGCTCTTAGCTCCCTTGATGGGTATCCTGGGCCCTTTCAAAGTGAGACAAAGATCCAGAATGATCCACTTGACAAAGAAGAGTGGCAGCGTATTTCGACATTATGTATATGTTTTCTCCATCAAAGATCATGAGCTGTAGTTTGCTGCCTTTGGCATTAATCCAAGGTAATCATCCTGGCTCCAAAGGAATTATTCCAAAGATTGCCTGGTGTAACCGAGAACAGAAACTGGGCTAGACACAAAGCACGTAAAATCAGTACCATGATTCAGAGCTGGCATAACGGAGAAGACAGTGCATTTTGGGGTGCCAGTAGAATAAATGGATGAGCCTCTAGGCTCCAAAAGGGTGTCTACCCTGTCACGCTAACAACATGTTGGACTGATGGGCATCGGTCTGACTAACGCAAGTAGATCTCGGTCCACTGTAAACAACCTCACTCTCTTTGCATCTTCTCACTGCATCTTTACATCCACTTTCATATCCCATGTTCCGTCACTGAAGTCTCCGAAGAGCCGCATGCTGTCTGAAACATTTTCAATGTGAGACTTAGAGTTATAACATCTGTTGGAGAGATGATGCTTTCCTCCAGCAAATGTCCTTTAGGAAAGTTTTCTGGTCAAAGCCCCAGTGGAAACCTCTTTTGAAGCGAGAAAGTCAGCTCAAGAAACACAGGATAGCTGTGATTTCCTCCATTGCCCCTTCTTTGGGAGATCTGTCCAGCAGGGCCCGACCTACAGAAGCTCAGCCCAGCATGACTGGATGCTTATGCTGTCTCTGTTGGCCAACATCCCTTCTCCATCTCCTCTCGTGTTCCTCTTAATCCAACAAGAACAACGGTATTTCTCTGTGGGAATCTATATTTTTATTTGCCTGATAATGATAGCTCTGGATGTCTAGGTGGTTCTTTTCACTGCTGGTTCTCGGGTTTGTTGCAGTGATCTCTTCGGCTGCACCGCTCAGATGGGTGTTGGAAGCACTGGTTGTTAACATGCCATGCATGCACCCAAACCAGGGTTATTGGACCCCTTCCCATTCTGGCAAGAAGGTCAGGACATTTGATATGTCGGCGGAGCACGCTGGAGTGAACAGCCTCCTGTATTTCTCAGTGGACATTTTGACTTGTATTACTGGACATCCAGTCTAGGGTATTATTTTCTGGGGGGCTGGCCTGCAGTCCCCATGCAGAGAAAGCTCATATTTGATCTGAGGTAAGACTGAAGGAAGTACTCAGGAGCTCCTCTCCCACCGAGTCCTTTCCTGCTGCAGTTTATCCACTTTAGACTCTCCAGACAGTGTCTTGAGAATGGTTCAATTTTATTTCAATATGCTGGAAATAAGCTGAAATGAGTGCACATTAACGATTGTTTTCTGGTTTATTTTTTTTCCTGGGAGATGGTATATTAATTCCAGTCACTTTTTTTCTCGTCCTCTTTCTATATCTGTTATGGCTGACTTCCGTTTATTTCCCACTCCAGAGTCTTAGCAGGAAGGACAGCAATTGGTGGCCTGGGAAATATAAACCCAAATACCTTTGAGTTATATTTGCACATCTGGAATTGGGGTCTGATTCTGCACCTCTGTATCCGCGGGTGCTGGGTGGGTGGAGGGGACAGGACTAATAGGATGGCAAACATTTGTCCTTTCGTAGTGATTGACCAAGGAAGAGTTAAAATCTCCTGGCAATTTGGAAAGAGTGGAGGGGAAACACCGTGTTTGGCCATGGATATACCTTTGGTCAGGCTTTAGACTAGGAATTGCCATTGTGAACAAGAGCTAGGCATGGCCTGGCTCAGGGGCTTCAGAGAATGGCAGCAGCTAACCACGAGGAAATCCTCTGCTGTATCGTGCCTCTTCTTGACCTTGAATAGGTATCAGTATGATCCTCAGGGCCTGACATTTAATAGGCCTTGTGAAGTCTTGTTACCACGAGCTGCGGCAGCTCTGGAAAGCCTTGGTATATAACGCTTTGTTGCAGAATTATCAGAAGTATCTTCTAAAATAATTTACTTAGGGCCAGTAGGGGTTGGATGCTTCGATGCTTCCTGGTTATAAACCATGGATCTTAAAAGAGATTTTTAACACAGTTTTTGTCTGGCAGCTGCATTTACTATGCATTGGCTGGTACATCAGGAAGCTTCAAGTCTGCACACGTAAATCCATTGAAAATGGTTATTCTCTTACAGCACAGTGATAAGCAAGACAGTGGATTGCTCTGTGAAGGTCTGTACTTATAATTTTTCCACAGTTTTTATTGGCTTGCAGAGGCCAACAGGGTTTCCAGCTCTGAGATTACAAAACCTTCTTGAATTTGCTCCTTTGAATCCTTTGCTAGATATGAATTTGTGGTATAAGTGATCTTATGGAGTCCCTAAATCTGTCATGGTGAGGGCACTGTTGGCTAGGGAAGAGGGAAGATGTCATGAGATGTGAAAATGGGACCAAGTTTGCTAATTCCACCTGGCAGAGGTCTGATTTTGATGGAAGCGCTCAGAAAACGCAGGAAGGATTCACTTGTAAGGCCTGATCTGTGGGGTCGGGGTTATACGGTGAACTCTAAAGAGGAATGTGTGTGATATTAGAAAACAGCGATGCAGAGCCGGTGCTCGACCCTACAGGTCTGGGAAACATCTAGCCAGGTGGGAGTTAAAAACCGAGTCCAGACTTCAGGACCGAGCGCCTTCGCTATAGACTTGGACCTTATCCCTGATTTCTTCCCCCAAGCTCTAATGAAAATCAAAGTAATATTCTCTCCTGGTGGCCCTTCAGCTGGAAGCCTGATGGCGCAGAGACTGTACAGCACCTTGCGCAATACGGCTCCCCTCTTCCTCCCGGTCCCCCTCTGCTATTGTAATAGACCAACTGTGGTAACTGAATATTCATCATTAGCCTCCAACAGACTTTAAATAGACCAATGACAGCTTCCTTCCTTGTAAATTCTTTCCCCAACCAACTTCTTTTTTTTTTCTTCTTCTAATTTTACAATTTTTAATGTAAAAAAAATGTAGTCCATTAACAGCCCCATGTAAAACTGTAACTCACATTCTGGCCCAGGAACAACAGTCTCTTCCTTGCCGTACGGACAGTTTCCTATATTGCCAGCGTAAGTCAGATGTTAACACTCTATTCCCCTCCCTACTTCACTGCAATTTTTTTGGACAGCAAAATTTCTGGACACAACAGTCATTTTGTGCCAGCGGTGAACAAAACCTTTCACTCCATTAAACTGTGGCCCAGGATTGCGACCAGCTATTTTGGCAATAGTGACTTTTAGGCCCTGGAAAAGAAAAAAAAAAAAAGAATCTGATACATTTTTAAAGACCGAAGGACAAACTAAAATGGTAGCCGTGTACACTGCATATTGAGTGGGCTCAGGAAACAGTATAAATGTTTCAAGAAAACTGTTGTTTTACAAAGTACCAAAGATATTTCTTTATTAAAGCTCAGCTCCTATAAGGAAGTAAAAGGTAGAAACACAGAGATAACAGAAACAGAGATTGTTTATAGGAAAATGGCAAAGTGAAAGAAAGAGACTATTTTAGATATTTAGTTAGAAAATACTTTCCTTCCTCTCCCTCCTCAAATAGTTGATTTTTTGGCAAAAATAGCGCCCAACATGTTTTGACTGAAATGGAAATATTTCAGTCTGGAGAGAAGTCGTTGCAATACCTCCTGGGAACTGCTGTTTGGAAACTTGGTGTCTCCAACCTGTTCCCTCTCCAGTGTGACTCCCCATTCCCGCCTTGTCTCCTGCAGAGCACCATGGTCCTCTCTTATGGCCATGGAGGCTGCCGTGTCCCCTGGGAGATGCAGTCTGAAAGGAATGTGGTCCCCAGTGTGCAACAGGCATGTGGGATCCTGACATCACCTGTGCTGGCACTTCAGGGTAAAAACATAGCTGTTTCAGGCATACTGCTCCCTTATGGAAAGGAATATTTTTTAACAAGAAGAACCAATCATGTTGTTAAATTTTCCCCTTCTCAGTTCTTCATTGAGACAGAGAAAGTGTAGATTCAGGTGAGAATATCTGGGCTGGGGATGGCTTTTTCATGTTTGTGTGGTGCCTCACAGAGTGAAGGTCTGAGGTTGTTGGGGTCCTTGTGAGCTACCCTGAGAATTTACTGTGAGAAACCCCCACACAGATCTAATCCCATGTGTGAATGGGGAGATGATGACACTCCCAAAGAGACATCCAATTCTTCCCCCAATGAAGCAGGGAGAAACTGTGACAGCAGCCATCTCTACATCCTCCAAAAGAGCCACAGAGAACATGATGCCCCTCTTCCTCCTCCACCGTAGCTCACAGGTACCCCACTGGAGAAAAAAAAAAAGCCTCTCTCATTTCTTGGCAGGGATGGAGGGTGGTGGTGTTGGAGCTGAGGAAGAAGGAACCAGCCAATCCATGCAGCAGCCTCTCACTAGGGAGGAGAGCTAAGGGCAAGGTCCATGTGTCACCTCCCTTTGGCTTGTCTCCTTGGAAGGGAAACATGGTGGGGATGCAGCTTTGGGGTGTCATAGACTCACAGAATGGTTTAGGTTGGAAAGGACCTTTAGAGGCCATCTAGTCCAACCCCCTGCAGTGAGCAGGGACATCCCCAACTAGCCCAGGTTGCTCAGAGCCCCGTCCAGCCTGACCTTGAGTGTTTCCAGGGATGGGGCATCGACCACCTCTCGGGGCAACCTGGGCCAGTGTCTCACCACCCTCAGCGTGAAATATTTCTTCCTTGTATCCAGTCTAAATCTACCCTCCTTTAGTTTAAAACCCTTACCCCTTGTCCTGTCACACCAGGCCTTGCTAAAGAGATCGTCCCCATCCTTCCTACAGTCCCCCTTTAAGCACTGGAAGGCCGCAATAAGGTCTCCCTGCAGCCTTCTCTTCTCCAGGCTGAACAACCCCAGCTCTCTCAGCCTGTCTCCATAGCAGAGGTGCTCCAGCCCCCCGATCATCTTCATGGCCTCCTCTGGCCCCGCTCCAGCAGGTCCATGTCCTGGTACTGGTACTATTTCCATAAGGATCCCTGCGTGAAGGTGGAGCACAACAGGAGCAGGCAGCTAAAAACTAGGACCTGGTAGGGCTGGGAGACCCCCTAGAACTTAGAAGGTTTGAAGGCTACAGCTCTTGACGTTCCTGAAAAGCCACCAAAGCTGCCTTCCAGCAAGAGCTTCTGGGGTGGAAACATTCGTGCTTGGTGTCCACAGGCTGAGAGGTCCTCTGAAACTCGCCATCTACCCTAGCGTCCATTGCTGCCTTGTGCATCTGAGGGATAAGTCTCTGCTTCCTCCCAGTCCCTCGCTCTTTTGTTTCTCGTGCACATCCTGGACTTCAGTTCTGGGGAAAAGCTGCCTGGTCAGCCAGCCCAAGTAGGTGGAAAGCCATGCTTCTGCTGGCCCTGCGAGGAAGAGCTGCTGGGCTTCCAGGGGAAGAAACCCCACCTTTGGAATAGGCTCTGCTTGGCAAGCCACCAGTGCCCAGGGTTTGGAAAGCTTTTGTGGCACAATGAGAGACACATTTATTTTGTTTTGAGCTCCTGGGTGAGTTTCCCCTCCATTACAGCTTGGTTTCTGATGTTTCTGGCAGCCACCACAGCAGTGGTTTGGATGAAAGCTCCCTGCTATGAGTAGGTTTATGTAATTGGTATTGTTAAATTTCGCAAATAAGTTCTGAGTTGCTACAGTGATAGGTCCTCTCTAAGAGGCGTAATTGGAGATTCAGTGCCCTTCCTCCAAGTATAAGTGGCCAGGTGAGTGTGTTGATGGAGTTTAAGGATCTGTCCTTGCTCCAGCATAATGATTTTGGGAGGATGAGTAGGATACCTCAAAGCCAGCTTGGTCCAATGGTTATAGCCTCAAAGAAGCAAGCTTGTGTTGGAATCTGGGCTCTGGTTCATGGCTGCTCTGAGCCTGGTGGCACTTCGTGAGATGCTGCTGTACTATCGGATCTTTACGCATTTTAGCAAGTCCTTGGGTTCAGGGAGCACCCAGCTGTCTTGCAGACAGCCCAGGATGAGGCTTGCACCTCGCCTGAAGTCTCTGAGACCCCCTAGTAAGCTTCCGTTCTCCTCCCTGCAGAGCAGGAATCATCTTGTCCAGCCACATTGCTGATGTGCTTGGAGAAATGTCTCCAAAACAGACTGTAGGGTCTTGTAGGAGAGGGGATTTCCAGCCAGCATTGGCAAAGCATCCCTGCTTCAAACCAGATTTCAGAGCAAGGGAACAAACCACACTTTCCATCAGCGCTCACCCTCCCAGCCTGGCTCTGCTGAGGCGTGGGGCTCTGGCATGCATCAGGTCTTGGTGACTTATTTATTTCTCTTTTCTGGGCACTCTGGAGTGGAGCTTGTTCTCTGGTCCAGGGATCCCCCATCCAGGACAACAAGGCTGGCAGAACCTGGGGAAAAGGAATGGGGACAACTACCATAAGGGGGAAAAGTAGACCTAAATATTTAATCCATCTCCAAGTCAGCTTGGCAGAAATGAGGTTTTTATTTACATGCATATGCACATCCACATATACAGTATCAATAGTATATAATTCATAAATTCTATCATAATATGTAAATATAAATCTTGTGTATTTTGCTATAACTGCATATATCTGTTTGGCTATGGGTGTAAAATAGCAGTTGTGGTGGAAGGGGCATGAATTTAAAGGGGAAGATACTAAAAGGAAAGTGAAATAGAGTGCAGCACCAATAAAGTGTGACGGGGCTGCAGTCTCCTGGGAGGGAAGTCTATTTCCCTGAAAGTCTAAACAAACACCATGACACTAATGCACTGCCTTCGTTTATTAATTTACTGACCTATTTATTAATTGATTGCTTTTCTGCCTTGTGTTTTTTTTGTTCCTTTGTTTTTAGTAAAGAGTACCCGGTTGTTCCCAGGAGCACAGTGAGACAAAAAGTGTCCTCGAATCACAGCCCCTTCAGTGGCGAGACCAGGGTCCTTTCGGCCTCCTCCAACCTGGGCTCCCAGTACCAGTGTGAGAATGGGGTGTCGAGCACCTCCCAGGACCTGCTACCGCCTGCCAACCCCTACCCGATCTCCCAGGAGCACAGCCAGATCTACCACTGCACCAAGAGAAAAGGTCAGGCCTTGGCTGCTCCCCATTCAACGCTTGCTGTGTGTCTTTCCCCTTCCTAACATGGTTGTCAGCATCGTTTTCTGATGTTTCCCCTTGCCCACAGGCTGGACAACCCCAGCCTGCTTTATAGTGACACCTGAGGATGGGCAAAGGGTGAGGGTTTTGCGCTGGGCGTGGGCAATTCCCCCAGGCTGGACTGGGAAACTCCTCTCACCAGTGTTAGCCTGAAACCCCACCTCTGCTGCCAGGCTGGAAGTGAGCTGTTTGGAGGGGTGGCAGTACCCTTCACCCATGTTGAATCCACATTCACTAAGATAGCCGGTGCCGGAGATAAAGATGACTTATCTGTCTCCATAGCCCCTCAGACGGGGTTAATCTCCAAGTGGAGACACCTTGACAGCCTGGATTTTGCACAGTTTTTAACTAAGAGTCTCACAGTTGGGAGACACTTGTCTGTATGCAGAAAGCAATTCCACTTAAATGCTCGGTCTAATGAACAGGGCGTGGGATTGAAAATCATGATATCCATGTTCGTTTCCCTCTGGTGCGACTGACCTGCTTTGACAGAGCTTGAGGGATCAAACTGTGAGGGCTTTACACTGACAGCTCAGCTCATCCTGGCGTGAAGAGCCCCACGATATCGATGGGATAATTGTTCTCAGGCGGGAGTGAGCAGTTTGCAGTCTCTCCCTTCCTCTCCCAAAGCAACGGGAATGATGAGGTGCAGAGACACTTGCAGGACTCGGATAGCAAAAGCCTCAGATCATCTCCACCACAGACACTCAGAAGAAAATAGGGAATTTCCAGGGCTGAATGCAACCCTATAAGGTGGGCAGGAGATGGTTACTTCCTACCCCTGTTCCCTTTTCTCAGAGTTTAGTCTACATTGCACAGGAAAAGCTAACAGGAGTCAGCATGCACCGTGGCATTTGAATGCATCAAGAATTTCTCCAGCCTGGTTACCTCTCCCCACAGCAGATCCCTTCCTGCTTCCCTGCATGGTCCTATCAGTCAGCTGAATATCATTATTTTTAGTAATGTAACCCCTGGGGCTCTGGGACGTGCAGTGTAGACACACAGTCTAAGGTAGCGGGTGCTGGGAAGTGCTGGCAGATGAGGCAGGAGGGCAGTGGAGGTATCTCTCGCATCCTTGGTGAATCCCCTGAATGTTGTAACACCACCTGTGTTGTGTACAGGTATATACGCAAAACAAAAAAAGTTGGTAAATTTTAGTATTTTCCTTATGTGAGATTGAGCCAAACAGTGGAAAACAGAGGCATCTTTTTTCTGACCCCTCCAGCTGACCAGGCAACCCTTGTGCTCGTACAGAGTGTAGTAAAGCTGCGATTGGAAATGGTGATGCTAGGCTGGATGCTAGCTGTAAGATAGGGAATAAGGAGTTGCAGTGGCCTCCCAGAGTGTTCCCTAAGGTCAGAGACGGGGTGTGTGACCATTGCTACCCCTGTGCTGGTGCAGGACTGTGGGTGCGAGGCTTTGGGACAAGCTGGGTTGCTCCAAAGCCCCGCTGTCGGCGATGGCAAGGCAGGTACTGTTCACCCTTGGTGTTCCTCAGGCTGCGCTCCGTCCTTGGTGCTCCTTTGCCCTGGGAGCTGAGCTTTCACTGCTCCTCTTCCTCTTTGCAAAAACTAACCAAAACAAGCTGGCCCAAATGGCAACAAACCCTTTGGGCAATCTCTGGCTGCTGCGTGTCCCCGCACCACAGGGCAATTCATCATTCGACTCCACATTGTAACGTGATAAGGAATCAACAGAGGTTTCCTTCCAGTTTTGGGATTCCCGCTAAGTGGTGTCTCCATGGGTGGTTTCCCTCAATCCCCCAATTATCTCACTTCCTCTTATTGTCACAAGAGAGACGACTATCTGCCCTGTAATAAGCTCCCTGGCCCCTTTTGGCCTGCGTGGCCCTTGCAGGAGTGCAGGAGACTGGCAAAGCAAGTCCTTGTCTGTATGGCTGATGGCCCCTCATTATCTCTACGATGGCTTGAGTGGCACAAGCAGTTAAGGGCCTTTTATCAAAGCCGCCAAATGCTTTAATCAAAGAGAAGCAGTGTCCTGTCCGATACCACCGGCTTCTTCCGTGAAGCTGTACGTCTCGTCTCGGGAGCTTGAATCTCTGCTTTCCTCCCTGTGCCTTTTTCCCCCTCCCCATGCATCTAGTAAATCGAAAACAGCCACCAGGGCTTAAAGAAAAGAAACACAAAGTTAATGGGAAACAGAGAGCCAACATAAGCTGCCAAGCAGCTCTTTGCAAAGTGAAATTAATTTAAAAAAAAAGTCACTAGAGATGAGCAAATTCTGTTCAGATAAATCAGAACGTGATCCAAGGTTTCGTCTCAAACTCAGGCTGAGCGTAGCACTTCCTTCTAGCACTGGGCAAGGATCTTTACTGAACTTGGGACAGCAACCTTACCTATAATATTCCTCTTTTTCTTCCTTTTCCAGCCTCTCCTTTCTAAGTGAAATATTAAGATTTCCCTCACAGCTTTGCTGCTTTCCTACTTTTCAGCATAACTTTTAACAAGCCTCACCATCTAAGAAAACATGAGAGCAAGAGCACGTTCACTCTTAACGCACCTCTGTCTGTTTTCTGGCCTGGAAGTACTCTTGATTTTGTTGGATCATCAGCTCCTCAAACATTGACTCCTCCTCAGTCAGTTTAGGATTTATCTCAAACGGATTATTTCCTTTTCTCAAGGCTGCGGTTATGGATAAGTGCTTGCAGGGGCAGAGGGCAATTCGACTGGGTTTGAGACCAGCTGGTGTCTGTATCTCCTGTAGCAAATACCACCACTGTTTTCCAAGATAGTCTCTCAGATATGGCTCCTTCCAGCTTTGACATCTTGTGATGCTTCTCTGTATCCTTTTTAATCAGGAGGTCAAGTCTTGGTTTAGGCTCAATTAAGAATAGGTCTGTATTTGAACAACTCAAAGGCACTTTATTCAACTTCTACTTCCTTGGTGACCTAAGACAAAGATTTAGTTCTGTGGTTGACAGTGTTGTTCTTAGCTGTCAAGTCAAGATGGATTCACTCTGGAGATCTGGTATGGAGTTACATTAGGGGAGAGCAGCAGGCCTGTGAGGGAATGTTATCTCTGAAGGCTCCTCTCTCTCAGGGAGCTGATGCTCTTCTGGGTGAGGAAGGAAGGGAGGACACATCCCAGAGTCCCAAATCTGGCGATTCCTGATGCCTGGGTGGGAGTGCAGGGTCGCAGCATTGGGAATGACCCCAGCGTGGTGCAATGGGGTCGCTGCTCCAGGCACCTTCTGAACACGCTGAAGGCTGGGAAATGGCAAGTCCTTAAGGCAAGAATCATCCTGCATCATATCCCAGCTCCACACTGAGATTGCTTGTGGTATTTCACAAAGACACTGGTCTTGCGAGGATGGATTAACTCCAATCCTGTATCCTACCAAGAAGTGGCCTCAGTTCTTGATGTGGATTTTTAGGCTCCAACAAAGACCAGTTAGAGCTTTGCCTTTTTTTCTGGTGGTTCTCCACCTCTCCCTCTCTCATTTTTGTGCTTGGAGAAGCCCAAAAGGACTTACCAACAGTCAGCTTGCTTTCCATCTTTCATTCCAGCCCTGTGTCCCAGTTAGGGCTTTGGGGCTTGTTTTCCCTTGTGTTATCCTCCTCCCTCAGACTTCCTGCAAACTGAAAAGCCATCCCTCTAAACCTCTGCTCCCTCCCAGCCTTACACAATCTCAACCACTTGGCAGATTTCTGGGATGCTTGTGATGCTGAACAGGAGGCGACTGGAACAGCTTCTCCCTGGGGAGGTTATAAAAGTTGTCATGTTGGCACTCTGAGGGAGAAGAGGGACGTGGCAGAATCCACCGGCTCCAACCAGCGAGGATCGTATCCTCCAGCCACCTAGCTTGGACATGACCCTGCCTGTGGGGAAGAATATGTCTTTCATCTCCTTCCTGCTCTGCTGGGGTCGGTGGAGATACAGCAATGCCTTTCCCCCTTCTCCACAAGAACAGGCACTGTTAGGGTGGGTAGACCTCTTCGTTGATTGAACTGATTTCTCCCTCATCCCACCCAGCTTTTATTTCACTCAAAGAATCTGTAGGACAAAAGTCAAGCACAAGCATGGGATGTCTTCTCGGAGGACATGCTGCTCGTCCTGCTGATGTTAGGAGATGTAGTAAGTTGGCCAAGGCTTGAGCTATGCTGCAGCCGGATGTGTTTGCAGCTTGGGCAGATGCAGTGGAACCCAGAGCAAGGTGGCTGCTGGGGCACTGACGGTGAAGAAGAGTCTGCCTGCATGGTGGGGAGATACTTGGGAGGCTGGTGTGCACCCAGCTTTTGCTGTGCAGCCACGTTACTTGTGGCCCTGTCGTTTCAGCAGCTTCATATAAGCATCCTGCTCTCCCATCAGGAGGTGCCTCCTGTGCCGCTGCAGGCAGTGCTGGCAACTCCCTGCCTCTGGAAGAGGTTCCAGCTTTTGGTGTTGGATTGTCTCTGGCCCACAACCCTTTCTATCATGTTCCTCTGCAACGCAACAGAGCCATGTTGCTCCGTGCAATTGCTGAAATAGGTTGCATGTCTTAGGTTTCCTGTCTTAAGATGTACCTCTGCTTTAGGGATGCTCCTTTTGATTGAATCTGCCTTTTTCTTTTCTTCTTTGACAACCCTTGTCAGTTTTGCATGCTGTGATGGGCTATTCAAGCTCGTGCTAGATTTGCACTAGAAACCAGACTGGATAAAAGAACAGTGTTAGTAATAATCACCCATTGTGTCTTCCTTACAAAGTCGGGGTGAACCTACTGCAATGCCCTGGAAGCGTGGGTAAGCTTTAAAAACTAAAGCTGTTGGGTCCCATTCTTCATTGCCTTCTGTCCTGGGGAGCTGATTGTCATGAACTGGAAAGGAGCTCTCCTGATTTACACCAGGGGAAGAGGTGAGCCCAGTGCACCCTGAAGTCCGGAGATTTTCCATGTTTACATTTCATTCTGGATGGCCCTAATCTTGGAATTGGGAAAATTCCATTTAAAAAGCCATTTGTGTGGTATTTACAACCCAGCTGGAAGTAGTAAATACCGGAAATCTTGGAACTGCTTATGCTCTCACTCAAGCTCCTTCATTAGATAGATCATCAAATTCCTTGTGAGGGAGCCAGTTTCCACCCCGTTCTGCAGGCTCCGTTTTCCTTGGATCCACTTCGGAGCAGCTTCTCCCAAGCGCTGGCAGCTTCCCCTGCTTGGCAGAACCTTTTGCTTTTTGAGGTTTGCGCAGTATCGAGGGGCTGGTCACAAGAGTTGCTTGCCACTCGTGGCTTCCAAGAACAGCAACAAACGTGGAGGATGGTCAGCATGTCCCAGAGGTGCCCAGCACCTCCTAAGACCCAGTGACAACAGGAAAAGGACAAGGGAGTGCTTATCAGGGAACCAACATCAAGAATCAAACCCAGAGCAGACCAGAGAGTTATCTCCTATGTTCTGCTTGTGCTGATGATGAGGAGGTGAGAGGACCTTCGGAAAGAGGACTACGGCCTCAGGACATGCTGTCCAGGCTCCAGAGCAGGTGGGGATGAACTTCAAACTGCAGCCTTCAGGATTGCGTGAGACCTCTGTTTGACTTGTCCTCCTTTTGCCATTCTCTTACTTGAAGATGTCCCCTTCCTGCCCCCAGATCTGCTTTGCGCACCTTGGGGATGCGCTTCACCTGCTCTGTGCTGGCTCTGGTCTCCTCCCCGAGCAGTGATGGGACAATGCCAGATCAGACTAGAGAGCCTGGACCAGTGTAAATTCATCACCTGGCACCCGCTGAGGATCTCTGCACTGCATCATCCCGTCTGATGATGAAGGTGGACTGTTCTCTTCCCTCTACAGCACTTTGAGGTTATGTAGATGGCAAAATCATCAGGAAGAGGGGCCAGAGGGCAGGCAGAAGACATTAGGGTAGGCTGTAATCCTTTGTTAGTGACTATGTCCTCTCTGGAGATGGGTACAGTGTCCTTATACATCTTAAAATCTGGCGTGATGGTGCCCTTTCCACGTACAACATCAGTGAGCCTGGCTGTAGAGAGGCCAGCAGAGCGATTGCGAGAGCTTACGGAAGAAGAGATGGCACCTATAGGGTTTCCACTGAAACGCTGATTGTTTTCGTGTTTCCCTTTTCACCTGCAATGAATTCTGGAAGCAGATCCATAACTGCGGCTCTGCCTGGCCGGGCTGTGGCAGGCAGTGAAACGTCTGGGCTAAATGGAAAAATCAGCAACCTCAGGTTGTAAGTCAGGCGCATTTTTACACAACAGAAAACCAGAGTTTGACTGTTTTGTGTTGTATATCAAAAAAAAAATAAAAATAAAGTAAACAGTCAAACCCCAAGCCAATGATTTCTAGTGCCAGCAGAGTAATGCGGTTTAATGCTGAAAACTTTATTAGTAGAACAATGCTTCATTTTACAAGACATTGTTTTTCCACCCTAGTGTTCTTATTACTCAGTGGTGGGTTAGGGATCCAAAACTTTTAGGCTGTCTGTAAAAGCTAGAGCTCAGGCTGTTCTTCCAGATGTACCTCCGGTGATAGACCCGTGCCCAGGAGGAAGCTTAGACCTGTGCTTCCAGCTTTTGTCTTTCCGGGGGCTACGTCCTCCCCACCGCTCCCACATAAAATGAACCTCATCAGGATTAAGGAGAGTGATGCACTTTTGCATCTATGGGCTTACTGGTTCTTTCAGCTGTTTTAAAGATGTGATTGCGTTGCTTGCTTATCCCATCCTACTTTCTGTCCCCATTTAAGAGAAGGCAGAGGAGGGAGATAACTTGATTGTCAGGCCTCTGCACTGCTGGGACTAAGGAGCCAGGTTTTGCTCTTGCCAGGAAGAAAACATGAAACGGAACTCTGCCTCACCAGCTGAATTTACGGGCAGCTGCCATTACAAAGTCAAAAGACACCGAGGGGCAAGTCCCCACGGCGTGTCCTGCGGTACCGGATGTTTTCTGGGGTTGTCAGGCGAAGACGACTAGCAACAGCAGTTGTTCCAGCTGGACTTGGTGGACACCTGAGTGGGAGGAATGGGTTATTTTACAAGCAGAGTGGGTTCAGCTTCCAGAAGAAAGCACACGGCTTTTTATAGTAATAAGGGTATGCACATGTGCATGTTTACAAGAAACAAAAGGTGCCTGCACTGCCCATCTGCACCTCCCGAAGGTGAGATGTGGGCACTTGCGTTGGAGCAGCAGCACCTGTGTTTTTCACAAGTGCTTCTTGGGAGCCAGATGCTTTTAGTCCTCTTTTCTGTGGAACTTTTGTTGTTTGTTTTTTTTTTCCTTTGTATTTTGGGGTTGAAAAAAATTGCAGGTCAAAACATGTTGGGTGAGAAAATGTGAAAAGGGACATTTCTTGCAGTATTCTTTCAAATTTTACCCCTGTCGAAAGGGTGCAGCCAAGAGTGCTTTAAGCAAAGTGGGATGTTTTTCTGCCTGCACCAGGAATCTTGTTCTTGAAGCAGCAGCAAAGTTAATCTGGGTCAGAACAAGCTCCCCTTCCCTTGCCTCACTGTCCTTAAAATCTCTTGGTGAAGCGCTCATCCCTGGGAACTTTGCCATCCATTCCAGCAGGGCTGGATTTCATTTGATGACCCTGCAAACGAATAAATAAGTGCATATTCATTTAGTCATTTTGATTCACCCTAGAGATTTCACCTAAATTGTTTATCTCCTTCCCTCTGCTGGCTTGGGATGCTGCAGGGAACAAAGGGCTCTGCAAGCTGTGCTTTGTTTCTAGCTGTGAAATTTACTTTTCTTTGTTACACTTGGCTCCAGCACACAGCCCTGCGTGGCTTTATGTGCCCAGCTGCCTTGGCACAGCTAAAGACCAGGGCTGTAAAACTCCAAATCTGATTGTCTCAACTGTGCCATTGCTGATGCTCTCCGCGGGGGGGAGAGTTTTATTATGATCTCCATTTTTGTCTCATTTATCGTGAAAGTATATCACTGTAAAGGCTTTTAGTTAAGAGCATCAGCCCTGAGCCTCTAAGTTGGGAGTGGGGACCTCTGTTAGGTGCACTGGATCCGCAGGCAGATGTTACTCCTCTGGTCAAAGTGCTGGCAGGAGAAAGGACAGGAGGAAGCTGGTGGTGTGGGGGTGTTCAGGGGGTATCACCAAGCAAGCTGAGCCTCGGGATCCCTCCAGCATCTTATAGCCTTGGTTTTCCTCCCAGAGCTCCTAGCTAATGCCTTCCCCAGCCCAGCAGACAGGGCCAAGTGCAAGACTTGGTTTCAGCAGGATCGATTCAGATCAGTTCCAAGGAAGGGATCTGGATTTACACTGACGTAGCCGCGAGAAGTGCCTGGATCAGCTCTGTGCAGACTGTGTCCTTGGTAAAACAAAGATTGTGGAGAGGGAGGTTCAGCCGAGGGCACAGTATTGTTGTTCGCTACCAGGAGTTTTCTCTCCCAACAGATGAGGAATGTTCCACCACTGAGCATCCCTACAAGAAGCCCTACATGGAAACTTCTCCGGCAGAAGAGGATCCTTTCTACAGGTCCAGTTACCCCCAGCAGCAGGGACTGAACACTTCGTACAGGACTGAATCAGCCCAGCGCCAAGCATGTATGTATGCCAGCTCTGCTCCCCCCACGGACCCCGTGCCCAGCCTAGAAGACATCAGCTGTAACACGTGGCCGAGCGTGCCATCCTACAGCAGTTGCACAGTGTCTGCCATGCAGCCAATGGACAGGTTACCCTACCAGCATTTCTCTGCCCACTTCACCTCGGGGCCGCTGATGCCCCGGCTCAGCAGCGTGGCCAACCATACCTCCCCCCAAATAGGAGACACCCATAGTATGTTTCAGCACCAAACCTCGGTTTCTCACCAACCCATCGTCCGGCAGTGTGGACCTCAAACCGGCATCCAGTCCCCCCCCAGCAGCTTACAGCCCGCAGAGTTCCTGTATTCCCACGGCGTGCCTCGAACCCTTTCGCCCCACCAGTACCACTCGGTCCACGGCGTGGGCATGGTGCCAGAGTGGAGCGAGAACAGCTAACAAGGCGGTCAGGAAAGTGCAAGAGCATTAGCCATGAAAAAAATAAAAAAAGGGAAAAGGAAAAGGAAAAAATACCCTGTCGATAAGAAAAGTGAGAGTATTTTGCAAGACTCCTTTAACTGAATGTTCACCGATAGCACTCAAGAGGGATGGACACTGGTTGAAACCACAGATGAAATAGTCATCGGCCTCGGTGTGACTTGCCCCCCTCCTTTTTCTTTTGTTTCAAAAGAAAAATCAACAGAGCGGCACACTTCTGCCCCGCCACAGTCCCCACCCAGTTTGCGTCGCTGCCACCGCCAGCCCCGAGCCCTCGTCCCCCCGCTGCCCTCCTGCTCTTTTTGATCTCCAGGGGACACGAAACTCCTGCTGCCTTTCTCGACACAGTCAGAGTGCTTGAACGAAAACAACTAGGATGTTACTTTTTTTTTTGTGGTGTTGATGTTGACGATGTTATATAATAAATAATAATATATATTTTNTGCAGGGTGCTGTGTCTCCTTACGAATGCCCCAAAACACATCTCTGCAGGAACAAGCCCCGTAAACTCATCTCCTTTCCCACTTGCGTGTAATTTTCTAGCTCTTCTTTCCTTCCCATCTCCCGGTCTTTCCCGGTCCATCAGCTGTCTCTGATGGAAGCACAGGGTACCTTTCAAACTTGAAAACATCCACAGCTTGTCTCCTGCCGAATTTTTACCGGCATGCGGAAAGCGAGGCTCTGAGCCAGCTGCAAGGGGGAGGAAAGGCGGGGGGAGAGGATGCAGACAGTGAAAGGAAAAACTGCTCATAAAAATGATGATGACGCTTGTTTGCAATCCCGGACTTTCATTTTATCGTGCATTCTTTTTCTTCCTCTCAAAAAAAAAAAAAAAAGAAAAAGGGATACTGGTCTGGGTGTGTTAAGTGAGATATTAAGTAAATATGTTTAAAAGGAGCAGAAAATGATCATGGGAGGCTGGGAGTGGGGGAGGTGAGAAGAGAAGGAAAAGCAAATGTGTGTAAGTAAAAATGTCTACTGCAGAATTTTTCAGGTGTAAAATTTCCTGGTACTATTTATTTATACATGGGAGTTCAAATAGCTCATAGCATGTCACAAAGCCAGCAAAGCAGCTGATTCAAAGGGGTTAAAGTTTTTATGGAAACAGAAGTTTGCTTTCTTTTCTTCTTTTTTTTTTTTTCCTCTCCAAGCTGTGCACACTCTATATAATTTACATATATTTTTAATTAAAAGTAATTCTAATTAAAGAAAAGAGGTATACCTGTGTGTCAGCAACTGAGAATGTGGGTGTGAATGCGTGGGAATGCCAGTAGGTGCGTGGGAGGGGTTATAGGTGGGTATCCAGAGCTGTGTAGCTAAGAAGAAAAAAATAATCCCTACCTAGCTACGCTTTCCTATTCTTGTGTGCCAGTTTATGTCTAATAAATACCACATGCTCTCAATGGCAAGGGACCTGCACACCTCTTTTAATTTTTTTTTTGTTTTGGGGTGGGTTTTTTTTTGTTCTTTCTGCTCGATGTCCATAAGTTTGATTTTATTTATTTCTGGTGCACCACAGGAGGTACAATATCCCAACGCGGGATAGGCAGTGATGGGCTGAGCTTGAGACTGCTGTGTCTGGGACTGCGTGTTTCTCTGCTACAAAAGTGTCTGGGTCCCCCAGGTCCTTCCCACCCAACCTGTCCCCAAGGGAGATGCTCTCTTGGGGTCACTTTCTCATCGGGGCAGATTTAGAAGTGACCTTGGGAACCCAGGTGAGTGCTGGGGTGGCACCGGGAAGCCCTCGTGGAGATGGAGCTGCCCCCCATTCCCATGCAGATGGGGTCGGTGGGGAATGTCTGGCTCAGGAGAGGTGTGGGGCCGTGTCCCAGCCTCAGCGAAGGAGGGGAGGATGCGGAGGATGCTTTGCAGGTTGGAAACAAGATGGAAAAATCAGCTCCAGAGAAAAAAAAGAGATTGCATTTGAGAAGCCCAAGAGAAAGGTCTCCTCCGTGTGGCTGGTGAACCATGGCCACCCCAGGGAGCAACATGGCCAGGTCCTGGGAACTGAGGAGGTGTCCCCAGTAGCTCATCTGGCTGCAGCAGCGGCACTGCCAATGCGTGGCCGGCAGCGTTGGTGGCCTCCTGTGCACCAGAGATCTAGGGACACCTTGCAAAGGGGTGGAAAGTGAGTAGGATTAGTAGAGCCCCTTCACAGGTGGTGCTCCCCCCTAGCTGTCCCACGGCAGGTGGGACCTGGGGGATGGTGTCTGCTGGGGCTACCCCAGTGCTGGCTGCAGCGCAGCTTCCTTCCTTCGGCTGTCTCTGCTTTTATTGTCTTCTGCTTGCAAGAACTGAGTTTCATAAATGTTGGGTTAGACACAGTCAAAATGCAATGCTGTGCTACCCTGGGAGCTCACTCTGGGTATTGGCCACATTTGCAGGCAGAAGGAGACGTAGGCATCATGTAACCCTTCTGCGGGCATGGCTGGGACCTCAAGTTATAAGCCAAGCTGTTTGTCTTTGTGGGGCCACCCCAGGGAGTTACTCAAATATTGCATTGCTCAGTAAATCATATGCTGCTCCTCCAGGATATGCAGTTGTCCAAGATTAATGACTGAGTAAATTGCATTTTGAGTTAAGGAATAAAAAGTTACACTGTATTTAGCTGTCAATTACGTTGTACTTCCCAGGCTTCATTATCCCACTGCTAATCATGTTATCATCTTATCACTATATGGTAATTTACATGTAATTAAATGGCCAGTGGTTACTCTGTAAGTAAAGAGGCCTTACCAGAAATGTGTGCCATGCATCTCAGAGAGTTATTAAGGAAACTAAACCCACATGGTAAATTATTTCTCAAGCTTTGAAAGGAAAGCCTCAAGCTTTCATAGAATCGTTTAGGTTGGAAAAGACCTTTAAGATCATCGAGTCCAACCATTAACCTAACACTGCCAAGTCCATCACTAAACCATGTCCCCAAGCACCACATCTACACATCTTTTAAACACCTCCAGGGATGGTGACTTAACCACTTGAACAGGTAGGCAGCCTGTTCCAGTGCTTGACAACCCTTTGGGTGAAGAAATTTCTCCTAACACCCAATCTGAACCTCCCCTGGCGCAGCTGGAGGCCATTCCCTCTCATCCCATCACCAGTGACTGGGGAGAAGAGCCCGACCCCCCTCCCCACAGCCTCCTCTCAGGCAGCTGCAGAGAGCGATGAGGGCTCCCCTCAGCCTCCTCTTCTCCAGGCTGAGCCCCCCCAGCTCCCTCAGCCGCCCCCCAGCACACTTGTGCTCCAGACCCTGCCCCAGCCCCGCTGCCCTTCTCTGGACACGCTCCAGCCCCTCCATGTCCTTCTTGTCCCGAG
>VZTV01016221.1:23795-77462 GCA_013400875.1 Anhinga rufa | reverse complement strand
TTTTACCCAGTAAAGAGTACGCCTGTCCAAGCCATGAGCAGCCAGCTTCTCCAGGAGAATGCTGTGGGAAATGGTGTCAAAGGCTTTGCTAAAGCCCAGGTAGACAACATCCACAGCCTTCCCCTCATCCACCAAGCGGGTCCCCTGGTCATAGAAGGAGATCAGGTTGGTCAGGCAGGACCTGCCTTTCATAAGCCCATGCTGACTGGGCCTGATCCCCTGGTTGTCCTGTATGTGCCATGTGATGGCGCTCAGGATGATCTGCTCCGTAACCTTCCCCAGCACTGAGGTCAGGCTGACAGGTGTAGTTCCCCAGATCCTCCTTCTGGCCCTTCTTTTAGATGGGCATCACATTTGCTAACCTCCAGCCAACTGGAATCTCCCCGGTTAGCCAGGACTGCTGATAAATGATGGAAAGTGGCTTGGTGACAACTTCCTCTAGCTCCCTCAGCCCCCTTGGGTAGATCGCATCTGCTCCCATAGACTTGTGTGTATCTAAGTGGTGTAGCAAGTCGTTGACCTTTTCCCCTTGGATTATGAAGGCTTCATTCTGCTCCCTGTTCCTGTCTTCCAGCTCAGCAGCTGGGTACCCCAAGAAGAACTGGTCTTACTATTAAAGACTGATGCAAAGAAGGCATTAAGTACCTCAGCCTTTTCCTCGTCCTTTGTCATTATGTTTACCCCCATATCCAATAAAGGATGGAGATTCTCCTTAGCCCTCCTTTTGTTGTTAATGTATTTATAGAAACAGTTTTTTATTGTCTTTAGACTTTCAACTTGACTAATTTCCTCTGAGCTCCTCACATTATTTTTTTGGCTCTTCAGAGAAATGCTGAGGCTCTTTGGTGGAGTTTGTGATACTGCAATGGGCTCTGGTTGCTGGGTTTTGGCTGCTGAAAAGCCAGGTAGCTCCCCAAGGACAGAGCCTTGTGGAGCCATGATGGCATGGGGATGGCATGCCTCAGTGGCAAGAGGATGGACCTGTTACATGAGCAAAATCTGGGATGAAGGCAAAGGTGGGTGGGAGGATGCGATATGGCCTTCTCCTCTTCTCGAAACGTTTGTTACTGACTACTGCTTCAATATGGCATTTCTGGGCTTTAGCCTTGATAGAGCCCAGTTGTGCCATATGAGCACAGTCTGCTCTTCTATTTGAATAAGTAAGACTGTGAGGAGTCAGATAGGAGGAGGGACAAAAAGGTGACTTGTTCAAAGGGCTGTGGTGATGCCTAGTCTATGTTGAGCATTGAGAAACAGCTTGTACTTCTTCCCAGCTGGTCCGAAACAATACTGGGAGCTGTCAAGGAGGAAAGTGTTCTCTCCCTTTGTTTGCAGTTTTATGGTACAAAGAGTCTGAAGTGATTTCCTCCATTTCTCTTCTTACAGACTTATTCCTTAGCAGAGTATGATAATGATGATGCTAATAATAAACAAAGAAAAAAACAGGGAAAAAATTATATAGGAGTTAGAGTCATTGAAAGAATTGGACAAAAAGGGTTGAAAAATTTACCCTATTCAGAGCTAAACTGGCAATTTAATCATGAAACTTGAGGAAGACCACCCCAGCGTGGTACAAGGGACTGAGTATGACCAGCATCAGCCTTTCCCTTCTTACCTATAAGTCCCGGGAGCCATAAAACAATCCTTAGCATTCCCTGGTGGCTTCCCAGCACCATAGGTATCACTGAGGATGCTGGGGGGTGGGCTAGACCTGGGGTGCTTCTGCCACGGGCCTGGGGACAGGGATGGTGGAAGAGTCCTGGAGAATGGGACTTGCCAGTCCCAGTTCCTGGGAAGTGACCTGGAGGGTGAACCATGTCCCCATGCAAGGAGGGAGCTTGGGCACCAAGGGGAGCCTTGCAAAGCTGGTGGAGGAGGAAGGCTCGTGTGGCAGGTGGAGAAGGCAATGGTGGCCCACCATCCTCCTCGTGGGCAGGGGACCTTCCTCACCACAAACCTCTTTCTTTTGGTGACAGCCTTGGAGCAAGCTCACTGCTCTGGCAGTGTGGCAAGTAGCCGTGAAACATCACCAGGCAAAAGAAAACCAGGCTTTATATATGAACCATAATAAATAAGTGCGGGCTGTGCAGTTTCTTCAAGCAGAGAGGGGGAGAAAGAAACCCAACCTCTGCTAAAAAAGAGCAAACGTGAATTCCCAGGCTGCGGTCGCAATGCTGTTTTTTCAGCTGCCTTCCTGGGCTAAAACACTCCCTGCAGCTACCATGGCTTGTACCTGGGGAGGCTGCAGATGCCCTGAGCAGGCACACAGAGAGCTCTTTGTTTGCCCCTATCAGCTTGCCCCCACATTTCTTGCTTAGGCAGCCGGGATGCCGAGTGTTTCTGGGAGGTTGCTTCTCCCCGCTGTCGTACCTGCCGGGATCGGCAGCTCCCAAACCTGCATTGGTGAGGTTTTTTTTCCTAAGGACAAAGATGCTTGAGAGGGGCAGAGTCACCCCTCTCCTGCACCAGGCTACGCTCCCAGGGCCAAAACCTGCCTCTGTGCCTCGAGGGCTGAGGGAAAAATATATCCCAAAGCCTCAGGATTCTTGCTCATAAATCCAGCCCACAATATCATAGATTTTATGGTGCTGCCAACTCTGACAATTTTATGATGGGTCTCATGCGATTTGCAAAAGCGTGTTAGTTGTTTTTTTTCTTCTCTTAAAGTTTCCAGTTCCTGGAGCCCTGTGATTATATGAGACTCTCAAGGGATTCTGAGTCTTTCCCCTCACCGCCCTGTTTTTTTTTCTTCTTTGTTGGGTTTTAAGATATATTATATAGTTGGAAATTTTACTGGTCAAGAAAGTGAGGCAGAGTTAAGAAATTATTTGTCTGGAGGTGGGGCTAGAACTCATCCCCAGACAAAAAATATTTTGTTTTTGTTTTTTTTTTTGAGTTGAGTTAACTCTGGAAAAGTGAATGCCTTTGCTGCATTTTTTTGAGTAATAAAAATTTCAAAGTTTTAAGTGAATGGAAAATGTTCAGAAAGTGGCTTGAATAAATTCCCACCCCCAAAAAGGAGAAATATTTTGTTTACATTTAGAAGATTTCACTCTTTTGAAATTTCAAAGGCAATTTTTCAACCTGAAGCAATTTCAGAGTGAAATACTGACGTGTTTCACTTGGAACCCACCATACCTGGTGGCTTCAATGCCTTCTGCTTCCTTTGATTGAAACAAATCCTGCAGCCTCAGTGACTGGTGCTGACTGTGCTTTGATGGGGGCTTTGCAGGCTTTACCCTGCACCTGGGAGGACTCAGCTACAGTAAAATATAGGTAAAAGTCAGCAAGTGTCTGCCATGGTTCCCCTGTGAGATAAAGAAATGTATTTCGGTACCACGGCTCCTACTGTCAACCAGAAGGGCTGGTGGTGGGGCGATGCTGCTTGTTTAAGCATCCTGCCAGCTGTGCTGTTAGCATCACCCCTCTCCTGGGAATACCTGGGCAATGCCTGTTGCTGCCCATCAGCAGGAGAGTCCTGTGGGGTCCGGAGCTGCCCTGCATTAGGCAGCAGCAGCTGGAGACATTCTCCAAGGCTTCCCACCAGCATTATTTTCACCTTGGTGAGCCCTCCCACCACAGGGTTTAAAGGCAGAGACAGGAGCAGGACTGAGCTTTGCCAGGGAGGTTTTGCATTGGCAGCTCCTAGGGATAACATCAGCTCAGCAGCGCTGCTGTTTGGAGCGTATTTAAGCACAAGTAAGTAAAAAATGGGGCTGTGATGAGGAGATGGAAATTGGTCTCTATGAATGGGTTTCTATGTAGCCTGTGCAGTGTTCTCACTCAGGGGTGTATAATGTGCTACAAGTTGGGGGGCGGGGGGTGTGGGGTGGTCTCTACTTAAGACCTAACAAATGACTTGTAATCAGCCTCAAGGCAAAGAATGCTGCTTGAATTATGAACAGAAAGTACAGCCCTAGACTGGAGGGGGGAAGGGGCAGAAACCTGCTGCAGTGCATAGTGAGCCCTTTAATAGCAGGGAACAGAGACCCCCGGTAGTGCTTATATCCATAAATGCTGGTGTTGAGAGGTTTTTGTTGTATAAGGCTGAACAAGTATATTATTATTTTTATTATCATGATGATAATAAAATTGCTGTTGCTCTTCCTTCGCTTTGTGTGATCTGGCACGTGGAGAATACCATTACTAATGCAAGTCTGTATCACTGTGGGGCTTTGTGCTGTTGTGATATTCCCATTGCTAGCTCCAGGGATCTCAAAGTCATCAATATTTCACTCCAGCATTTACTTGGACCTTGACTGTGATGAATCAGAAATTTGTTTTTTGTCCCTGGGGTTTTCAGGGAATGTTCTCATCAAAAAGTAATAAGGTGGTCACGATGGAGTACTATTTCCTCTTTTCCTGCTCTTGGTGTCTGGACTTCTAATACATCCTTTATGATCATGTCCCTGAACCTGCTGGCTATGTTTCTGCTCCTACAGCTTAGAGTGCAGCTGGTCTTTGCTACAAGACTGGCTCCTGTTCAACCTGTTGTTCACCAGAACCCCCGAGTCCTTTTCTGCAAAGCTGCTTTTTAGCCCCAGCCTGTCCTGTTGGATGGGATTGTCTGTGCCAGAGGCAGGGCTTTGCCTTTGAACCCTCGAAATTCATGAGGTTCCTGCCATCCCACTTCTCCAGCTTGTTGGGATCCCTCTGAGTAGCAGCTCTCCCTTCCAGTGTATTGGCTGCAGTTTGGTATCATCTGTGGGCTTGATGAGAGTGTGCTCTGTCTCATCATCCTGGTCCTTAATATATTAAGGCAGTAAAAAGCGTTGGTGCCAATAATGACCCTTGAGGGATGCTGCTAGTAGCCAACCACTTGTTGGAATTTTTGCTGCTAATAATCACAGAATCACAAAACAGCAGGGGTTGGAAGGGCCCTCCGGAGCTCCCCCCGTCCAGCCCCTGCGTGAGCAGCACCCCCAGAGCAGGGGCACAGGACCGCGTCCAGGCGGGGTGGGAATGGCTCCAGGGAAGGAGACTCCACAGCCTCTCTGGGCAGCCTGGGCCGCTGCTCTGGCACCGCCACAGCAAAGGGGTTTTGCCTCAGATTTCAGTGGAACTTCCCGTGTTCCAGCTTGTGCCCGGTGCCCCTTGTCCTGTCGTCGGGCACCGCTGAGAAGAGCCCAGTCCCACCCTCCTGACACCCGCCCTTCAGATACTGATCAGCACTGAGGAGATCCCCCTCAGCCTTCTCTTCTCCAGGCTGAACAAGCCCAGGTCTCTCAGCCTTTCCTCCCCAGGGAGATGCTCCATCCCCTGAGCATCCTTGTGGCTCTGCGCTGGCCTTGCTCCAGCAGCTCCCTGTCCTTCTGGCACTGGGGGCCCAGCACTGGACACAGCACCCCAGCTGCGGCCTCCCCAGGGCAGAGCAGAGGGGCAGGATGGCCTCCCTCGCCCTGCTGCCCACACTCCTGTCCATGCAGCCCAGGACACCGCTGCCCTCCTTGGCCCCGAGGGCCCAGCGCTGGCTCAGGGGCACTGGCTGCCCACCAGCACTGCCAGGGCCTTCTCAGCAGAGCCGCTTCCCAGCAGGGCAGCCCCAGCCTGTGCTGGTGCCGGGGGCTGTTCCTCCCCAGGGGCAGCACCTTGCCCTTGCTCCTGGTGAATCCCATGAGGTTCCCCTCGGCCCAGCTCTCCAGCCTGCCCAGGGCTCGCTGGATGGCAGCACAGCCTTCTGGCGTATCAGCCGCTCCTCCCAGCTCGGTGCCATCGGCGAACTCGCTGAGGCTACACTCCATCCCTTCATCCAGGTCACTGATGGATGTGTTGAACAGGACTGGACCCAGTACAGACCCCTGGGGAACACCGGTAGTCACTGGCCTCCAGCCAGACTCGGCCCTGTTGATCACAACCCTCCAAGCTCTGTTGTTGAGCCAGTTCTCTATTCACCTCACTGTCCTCTCATCCAACCCACACTTCCTTAGCTTGGCTGTGAGGATGTTATGGGAGACAGTGTGAATGCCTTGCTGAAGTCAAGGTAAACAACATCCACGGCTCTCCCTTCATCGACCCAGCCCCATCACAGAAGGCTATCAGGTTGGTCAAGCATGATCTTCCCTTGGTGAATCCATGTTGACTACTTCTGATAACCTTCCTCTACATGCCTGGAGATGACCTCCAGGATGAACTGTTCCATCACTTTGCCAGGGAAGGAGGTGAGGCTGACTGGCCTGTAGTTTCCCTTTTGCACTTGATTGTCCAGCCAGTTTTCTACCCTCCTTGTTTATTTATCCAGTCCACAACTCATCAATTTGGGCTTAGAGAGCACTATGGGAGACTGGCAAAGGCAGTTGCAGGTCCTGATGTTCATCAGAAACTTAGGCTGGGGGGTACCCCCAACATTTTCCATCTCAAGATCACTAAACCTGAGGATGCCTGCATGTGCTTTCATCAGAGCTTTTAATTAGAAAATCTGTGGCCCACTGAAACACAGGATGGTTTTTGTGGGGCACATATCTGGGGAAAGCAAGCCTAGCTGAAGCGTGGTTGAAAAGCTAGGTCAGCATGATGTATTTGCTGCTGATCAAGCAGTGTTCGCTACCCTGCCTGAGCCTGGTGTTCGGTATGCCTGGGCAGGGAAGGAGAGCTTTTAATTTAAGGCAGAGGGTCAATGGACCATGGATGGTCCATGATGCCATAAGCAGTCTGGAGCTGGTCAATGAGTTATGAGAGTGTGTGCCTGTACTCAGACACTCTAACAGCCTCACTGAGTGACAGGCACCAATATTACTATTGGGTCGATGCCAGTCAAGGTGGTGATGACAAACCCAGCTTGGCAGTGACTGCAGCACTTGCCTACGTGGGGAGCAAATAATAAAACTCTGTGTTGGTTCATTTCCAGGTGTCCTACAGTGAGATTGTGTAGCAAGGGAAGGAGGCAGCACTGCATAGACGGGGTCACGGGCAACAGATAAGGCAACTTTGCACTGCTGGGTGACCTTCAGAGCCTCCAGAAAGACTTTGCAAAGGAAATTAAATACCACTATTGGACCAATGTGGATAACTGCTTTTTTTGGATGTATTTAACCAACACCAAAACACTACTTAAGCTTGAATGACATAATTTGCTTAGCTTATAAAGAAATAATTGTACCTTTCCCTCCATTTTTAAACAAATTGCCTGAAACAATAAAGTATTTTTCTACAGAAAGCATCTCTTAGACTA
This sequence comes from Anhinga rufa, assembly GCA_013400875.1. Lineage (NCBI taxonomy): Eukaryota > Metazoa > Chordata > Aves > Suliformes > Anhingidae > Anhinga > Anhinga rufa. The sequence continues at coordinate 70,294 of VZTV01016221.1, read as the reverse complement.
GAAAATATCAAAGCTGCTTAAGTTTTGACATAAAACATTGCTACTGGGATGGGAGGTGAGTTTTTGTAGTGGTTGCTGAATCCTTTTGTTAAGACAATTTGATCTAACCTGCTTTTCTCTTTCGTGGAAAAAAGACAATTCTTACCTTATGCCACCCCACCACCCCCAAATGTTGTTCAGCTCTAATCAGTATTCAAAAGAAAAATGAAACATGACAAAGTCAGGACTAGGAACCCAAAGGGCCACCTCATTCCTAGCTGTGCTATAGCATTAAAAAATAATGTAAAGTCTTAAATGTTTTCTTAATGTCTGTCTTCCAGACAGTGTGGTTCACTTTATGCCAACATTTGAAGTCTCTTGTCTGTAAGGAAGTGAGCTCTTGGTCTGAGTGGGATTATCACTGTCACAGGGTATTGCTGATCCTTATATGGGATTATTTTTAATGTCAGTTTGCTTGGATTTTGCTCGTATTTACACAGCTGTTAATAAAGTACAAGAAAGCTGTGTATGATCTTTCCTTTCTTGTCCGATTGGGGCAGTTTTTAGGGTTACTTTAACAGCCTGATCAGTTATTGATGGATGGGGCAAGAACCCTCTCGGTTCATTAGCTGGGTCCAGTCGGTAGCGCTGTCTCCTGTCCCTGCCGCTTGGCAGACAGCTGCTGCTCTTTCCAGGACTGACTTCCAGGAGCAGGAGAGGTGGCCCTCTGGCTGAGAGGTGCAGCTAGCCGAGATGTAACAGTAGCTATATATATAACCTAAATTAGGACTTAATCTGAAGCCAAATCTGGAGGTTCTGTGAGCCAGGAAAAGTTTAACAGGTACTATTTAAAGAGTGAACTAGCTTGAAAAATTCTTTAAGCTCAATGTCTTCTCACCGAGGACCCTCAACAACATTTAACCTGAAATTTTTAATTCTGTCCTTTTGTTGAGAGTGGTTGAATTTGGCTCATGAAGTTGAAAAACTCCCACGAGACAGCTGCAGTGATTTGATGAGGCTCATTTCTTTAGGAAATTAAGCTACAACATACTCTCCGGACCATCTAGCCCTTAACCAAAAGGCATTATCCATCAGTCTTGTCTGCAGCGGGGCTGCTATTGGGATCCCGGTAGGAATTTTCCTGTAGACAGATTACATATGTGCCCATGCAGGGGTAGCCTGGAAAAAAGGTCTTGTGGTTTTTTTTTGAGCTTGAGCCATCCTGATAAGGTTCAGTGTAGGAGAACTGTCTTAATTGAATCCTGTGCTGTTGGGAGTCTGTCCTCCTGCAGGACATATGAGTGGGATAACTGGGGGGGATAAGTTATTTGTACATTAATGTTAATAGAAAGTGCAGCCATCATCCAGACCTGGCTTGTGCAACTCATTAACTGCACTGCTTGGGATTCAATCAAGGACATGATACTTGCCTGGAGAAGAGGAATTAAATGACAGGATAAAGAGAGTAAAGTGGCAAAACCAGGAAACTACCCTGCTGCTCCAGACTCTAGTAAACGACAAGCAAACACTGCTTTATTCTCACCCTTTGGAGTGACCCCAGCAGCCGGCAGTGCCCGTGGGGAGATGTTCCCTTGCATCTCAACCCTTCCGAAGTGCTTAGTGCTGCTGCTTGTGGCAAGCAAGCAGCTTCCTGGTGACAGATCCCTGAGCTGTCCTCTGGTCCCATTGCTCATACTAGTGCTGAAGGGCCTCTTTATTAGTGTCATTGATGACCATGACCTTTCTGTTCAGTCTCTGCTAGAGTTCACGGTGCTCCCCCATGCTAGGGAGGAATTAGGCTGGGAAATCTGGCAGTGCTTCCTCCCCATCCACCTCCTGGCTTTAGGTGGGATGGAAAAATCTTCAGGCTACCTGCCTCCATTTCTTGAAGCAAAGGAGACGAGGGGAAATGGAGGAAAACCCCTTACATTGCTGTAATATTTGAGATATAAAAGCTTTTCTTTGAGAGCAAATTTTTTTTTTTTTTTTTACTCCTCATGGCATTAGGGCTCAAGAAATTCCTTGGANTTTTTTTTTAGAGGGGAAAAAATCTCCCTCTGAGCTTAGAATGAATTGGCAATTCATTTACCAACTGTCAGATAAAGTAGCTCAATCCCTATCACGTCTTTAGCTGGAGCTGTGGCCAGAAGGAAGCAATTCTCGGCCCACTGTGCGTACATGTTTGGGGTATGTTAGTGATTAGGGTATTCCTGCCTGGGGGATGCAGAAAGATATGACTCAGATTCGCAAAAGAGCCATAAATCTCCCTCCTTTTATTCAAAATGTGTGTTTTATAGCCATTTCCTGGCCAATTTCTGCCTCGAATAAATATGTAACATATCTGTGTGTATATAGGTTTTTTAGGTCCAAGTGTTGGGCTCCCTCTCAAGAGCGAACTGTCTGCTCAGGAAAAGTTTGAACGTGGTTCTCTGCTGTACTTTCATTCTCAGAAAAATCCCCCATTGAGCCTCAAGTGGCTGAAAGGTGTCCTGGTGGCACCTGCTCCCATCCTTGTTCATATGTGGTGGGGTGACCTGGAAATGGATCAGGTGGGAGATGTGATTCAAAGGACCTCAAAAGGTCATCTAGGCCCCAAGGCAGGATCAACTGGATTGAAAACTGGAATTTTTGGTCCAAAGACTGGATTTTGGTAATCTCAGCCACGAGCCAGGCCTCAAACAGCATGGGATTTGAATGTCAGCAGCAAGTGAAGCTCAAAAGCTCAGTAGGTGCTCTCTAACATCCATGGCTGGGCTTACTGTGGTGTTGGAGCCCACTTTTCTCTGCAGCTGAAATCACGTCTAGTTCCCAGTTTGTAGGTGACAATACACTTCCATCCCATGGTAGCTGTGGAGCTGCCTTTCCCCATATCAAGAACAGCATCATTCACACAGCTTTCCCCTCCTTAGCCTCCCACCCAGCTTGTCTCTCAGTTTACTGTTTCCACAGCCTCTTTTCCACCCCAGTTTCCGGAGTGTCATCTCTGTCTGGGTGATACAGAAAAGACAATGTAAATCTGAAGGAGGAGGCAGGAGGAGATAGACAACGATGCAAGAGGGAGTAAAGGCAGGGATATATCTGTGTTCTTAGGTCCCCGTCATAGGCTGCACAAGTAGAAATGCCCAGTGTCTTTTAATCGTGTTATCTTTTGGCATTTCTTTTAATCGCGTTACCATTTTGGTTCTAATTCTTCACTGAAATGAGCTGAAGTTCCTGGTGAGCATTTCTCAGCCAGGGGCTGAATCCTTTGCTCTTCTCCATGTTTAGCCAGAGGATGAGGCCCAGGAAGAACAACAGGAACAACCCTGCTCTCGGAGAGTAATATCACTGAGTTTTCCATCAGTGTCCTGCTATTCCAAGTCACGCAGAAGGCTGATTCCCCTCAGTAAAACAACAGGAAAACCCATCCTCTTTGCAAGGAAAGCAGTAAAAGTTTGGGGTCTGGCATTGCTGGTACTTTATTTTTAGCTCTTCCTTCTAATCCCTTAAGCCTGTAGTTCCTTTCTGTTTCCTTTTCCCCTAAACCAGGAGCTGCAATCATTTGGCCCTGATTCAAAGTCTCAAAGCCAAAGCCAAACCTCCCAGATCCCATGCCAGAGAAGTCTGGTAGGGGCCTACGGTTTATCTTGTAGAGGGCTTGATCTGAAAGCTGCTGAAGTTGGTGGGAATCTTACCACTAACCCTGAGGAGCTTATTTTACCATGCCCTTAAACGTACCCTGCCTGTCTGCCCGGCAGCATATCCTGAGTGTACTTGTTATTTAAAAATAACATGTGCGGTTGCAAGAAACAGCCTCCAAAAGCTTCCTAAGCTTTGGTCCAAGATTAGAATTGATCTCATATATGAAAAGCCAGTGTGTTACCTTGAATAAAGAATAAACCAAGAAAGACATAGCAGAGCAATGACTGGAGATTGTGGGAATTGCCTCTAAAGGTAGATGGCAGAGGGCAAGTTCGTTCACTGGAGTGAAATATGTGTATGTGCTTTGGATGTTCTTCAAGGGAAAGGCACTGTCAGGCTGCCCTTTCTCTGCTGCTCTTTGCTGCTTCTCAGTAATCTCTTTTGGATGAAAGTGGGCTTCTCATTGCAGGTTTAGGCCCTTCCATGAGCCATTCCCAACGTGTGAATAGTCCTGTGACTCCCAGTGCCAGGAGACATTTATTCCCTTCAGGTACTTACCTCTTTACTACCGCTACTCCCTTTGCATCAGGCGCTACTGTTACTGGTGTCTTATTAGCAGAGAAATGACTTCTGGGGATCTCCCAAGTGCTAGGGTTAGTAATTCTGTACATGGGGGGACAGTCTGATTTCAAATCAAGAAACAGCAGATCAGAAACCCTCCAGACAAGTGTCTTTCAGCTCTGGCTGCAGCTCTTGGCTCCATTTCCTACCCGCCCCCCACCACCCCCTGTATCTCCATTTAAGGCCCACTCTTGTAAACATTTATAAGCACATGATGGTTTTAACAATGATTCATCCTATTAAAGTCAAAGTGGCTACTCACAGGATAGTTTCCAGAACTAGGCAATAGACATAAAAAGGGCAGGGACCATGACTTTTCTGTGCTATCTCAAGTGGCTAACACTTTAGGCACAACAGGCTCGATTTCAGAGGAGCTGGTCTCCCTTGACTGTATATTAAAGCTGCTTAGAAATTATTCCCCCCCGCCACCCCGAAACCCTTTGTGTTCAAACACCCCAAACAGGTTCAGATTGTTGGGGCAACCCAAAATTTGCAAGCAGCTCCAGCGATGGTTCAGAGCAGTGGTCTCACGTAAATGGTCCTGGGAGGAGAGTGGGATGTGACATTTGTAAGCACAGCAAGCTTTTATGATCAGCCAAAATGAAAAAATCAAGTTGAGACATGGCAACTTTTCATTTTTTTGACCCAAACAGAGGGCTTCAGGGCAGTAACAGAGATACCACTTTGAAAACCCCCCTTTTCCCCCCCGACTTGTGACACTTGTGTGTTACTTGGCCTCAAAATGCAGCCGGTGGAAGGGCTGTGGAGGGACGCATCTGGTCCCCAGCCCAGCCCAGGCGCTTGGGAAGCCACTCGTGTGCCCGTCGGCAGCGGCGGCTCCCAGCTCTGCGTGGGGACCACGTGATGCCCTGGAGAAGGCACTTAGCTCTCCGGGCTGCGTTCAAGCACTTCAGATACCACTGTGAAGTGGCCTGTGTACCCGGAGCGGCTCTGTGCCCCCTGGTCTGGGGACCCCCGCTCTGGCTGGGAGAGGCGGGTTAAACTAGCTCTGTGCTACTGCAGACGCGCCGCCAGCGATGTCCCTACCTGGTGGTGTCACGCAGCGTGTCCCACCACCGCGAGGGTTCTCCAGCAGCCTGACAGGAGGTAGGGAAAAGCCAGGCAGGACAGAGAAGAGGCAGCCCTGGACTATTTCTTAGCTCCTGTTTGTGAAAGACTATCAAAGTTATCTCAGGAATGAGGCTTTTTTGATGCCTCCCTCTGCATTTAGGCAGGGAACCTCAGAGGAATTTCAGGGGATGTCTATGTGGTCTTTTGCAAGCAGACGTGACCTTCTCTGCCCATACCCTCAGCTGGCTGGATGTCAGCCAGCTCTGCACTAGAAGGCATGTAGCTCTGTCAGTGTGGTGCTAAGCCGGAGCTATTACCAAAAATAGGAATTAAAAATACTTTCAATTTTTAAAAAATGAAAAGTAGTAGAGGTTTTATTAGCAAACAGTATGTTTTTCATGCAAGACTTAGATGAAAGCCAAAAAAAAGGTTGTCCAAAACTGAAGCTATGGCAAAATTCATCTTTTTTCATTACAAGATGATTCAATGCAGAGACATGTTTAACTTTTTTTAATGATTTATCAACTGTCTTCAAATATATCAGGCCATTTAAGTTAAAAATTATCATTACGCTGAAAAATTACATTTTCTCTTGAAAAAAAAAAATGTTTCAAGAGAAAAAGCTTTCTCTGGGTACTAGTGAAGGACTCCTGGAGATATGTAACTTCATGCCGTGGTAATAGGGAAAAGGAATGGAGTGGGCTGATTTTATATATTAATAAAATATTTATATATAAATACGATATATGTTTATATATAAATACCAAATACCATATATATAAGGTATTTGTAAGGTGTCTAGAAAATATTTTTAACCTGTTTGGTTGGTGGGCAGCCAAACACTGAGGTAGATGCCAACACAGTATCTTTGCAGGAGTTACAACCTCATCAGACACTTGAAGATGGTATCTGTGGACTACTGAGGCTTCTGCAAAAAGAAAAGTGGTAGCAGGATGTTACCAGGGAGAAAACACAAAAGCCAAGGACCCTGAGCATGGCCAGGGAGTTGCTTTAGGGAAGGAAAAAAAAAAAAATCAGAGTTGCCAGGAAAAGCCTCAAGATGATCGTGGTAAGGTTGAGTGAGGGAACACCTGGGTAAGATTGATTAAGAGACAGCCAATGTGTGTGTGTGATTTATGAGGAGTGGTCCTGGCTTTAGTAGGAGTTCTTTGGAGATATTGCTGCTATGGTGCAGGACAAAAAACTCCTGGATGCAATATAGTTACCGGATTGTCAAACATCACTTGATAAGGTTCCACAAGCGAGATTATTAGCTTAGCAAGGGAGAAACAGAATATGAGGTCAAATAAGCTGTGGGGCAGAAACTTGCTTCAAGAAACTGTAATTCTCTCTATGCATCCAACTCGGTGTGTATATATGTGTGTGTATATATGTATATATCTCCATCTGTCTGTCTGCCTGTCCCTCCAGCTATTTACTCAGCTAACATCAGTCACTCCTGCTCCTCCTTCCTGGCAGCACTTCAGTGTGGCGGAGGGATGACTGCTTCAGGTGGGAGAAGATTATTTCAAGGACTCCAAGGATGCCCCTTTGGACTTGCGTTTTCTCCTGCAAGGAGAGGGGCTGCTCTCCTGTGTGTTGGCTGATGGAGCTGAAATCAGGGGGATGGTGTTTTGAGATACAGCACTTTGGGCAGTGGGCATGTGGGCTGGGAATCATGCAGCAAAGTTGGGTACAGCCTGGGGACCTGTAACCCAGTGAGTGCGAGCTCAATGCCTCTCTCATCTAGTCCACCGTGGCTTTGTAGGTCTCCCCTGGCGCCCATCCAGACTGGCTCCCCTTGAAGTAAACGCAATGGCAGAAATGACATTGGAAATGAAAGAAAATACAGCTGGGCTGTACTCTCATCCTATCTCTGCTCCTCTCCATCTCCCCAGGGCCTTCAACCCCTTCCTTTTTGTCTTCCACTACCATCATTTTGATCAGCTGTCTGTCCAGAGTCTTTGAAAAGTTTCCCAATGCAGGGGTGAGTGTCAAGCCCACTGGCACCAACTCTTCCCTTTGAATATGAGCCACAGAATCCCCAGGGAATGATGGCCACAAGTGGAAAACCATGGCTCTGAAAAATCTATCCCTCCTCTTTTAAGTGCTTACACTCTGTCCAAGGCACTGAAGCCTCCATTTTAAGATCTGATGAATAACTAGACCCTGTCTGAAAGATGGCTAAATGAATACAGTGTTTTTCAGCTGGATAAAGACAGGGGAGCAGATAAGAGAAGTTGGATAACTTTGGCTTTTGGTGTGAGCGATGACCTCAAGCTATGTCTTATTAATGTTGGCAAAATAAAGGACTTTGAGCATCCCTGGAGCTTGCAATGCCTGAGGGTCTGGAATATGCAGCCCTATATATACACTATCTTTCAAATGCATCAGTAGAGTTTTCTGTAATGTAATCTTTGGGTTTATTTGCTTTTATGTAATTTTGAATTCTCTAGGGAATAACAATGACTGCGCTGTGTTCTCACTCCTTTGATAAGGTTGTAGCTTTTGGAATTTCACTTTTGGAGGTGAAGCTTTGAAAGATGTGTCCAAAAAGGAGTGAGGCAGAGAGGCAGACAGCTTTATAGACTTTGCTTCTGCTCTTACTCAAGACAAGGTACCAAGTTGCTTCTTTCTGTTCTGTTCTCTAGAACATAAATAACAAGATCTCTTTCATTCCTGGTCAATAATGACTCTTCTTGGCACAAAAATGTGCACTTCTGAAACCATATGATGAGACATCAGAATGCTTTCGAGGTCATACTGAGAAGCCAGACTATTAGAACAAAAGAGAAAGGAGGAAGGCGTAAAGCCTTCTCATAAATCACAGAAATCTTTTGATGCCTTCAGCTCTAAAACTACAATAGGGTGAAACCACAGCTAGAAAAAGAATATGGGACACTGGGGTTCCCCGTAGGAAGGAATCAGCTGGGAACTTAGAGGAGATACAGTTGTGGCATCACCTTGGGAGAGCGCTCGTACTCAAAACAATGAGTGCTTTCACTTGTGGTTGTAAGGAAGGATGTTACTGTCCTATGGATTGGTGCAATCAGGATGAGTCAGGTCCAAAGTGTACTCTTCGTGGGGAGGAACCTAAACCCCTAAACTGAGGTTTTCCAAATTAGGAAGGACTGAGCAGGCTAAATGGCTCATACTGGTATTGGGGAGGAGGTTCAAAGTCAGCAGGGCTACTGTCTGGCCGTTAGTAAAAAGGGAATTCCAGACAAAATTGTTCCCTGACAGGGCAGTAAAACGATGGAGGCAGTTGCCAAGAAGCCCACAAAGGTCTTACGTGCTTTTAAGACCCAGGTAGATATTTTTATAGAAAAAGAAATGTGTGTGGGGAGCTCGGAGGGAAAGGAGTGGGGAGGGGGACCGGATGCAATAAATGCGAAGAGGGGGATGTATTTTGGGGCTCACAGCCCTTTTTGACAACTGTCTGTAGCACTGCCTCCTGTGGTCTGTGTCTTGACCTCCCTAATGCTGACCTGAAAGGGACTTTTCCAGTAAATTCCCACTCTGGTTCATTGTGTATGAGGCTGCCTTGAACCAAGATCTGGGGAGAGCAGGTCCAAATGGAGCAGAGCCCATAAGCTTTTCTGGGGGAACGTGCCTGTGAACTGCATCTTGTACTTGTGTCCAGCTGATGCTGGTTCCTACAAGTGCTGTAATCATCAGCCTGCTGAAAAGGATACTAAACCACCAAAATACACCTGGGAGCCTTTACCTTGCACAGACTGTACCAGCACTTGCAATACCCTGGCAAGTGCAGCCTCTGTCATGCTTCCAGGGCAGAATGGGATGACTGGCAGTGTAACCCCATCCCCACATCCCCATCTTCCTTGAAAATTAACTCTATCCCAGCCAAAATCAGCATAGGGAGAAAACTCTACCTCCCAGAGAGAGCAGCTGTTCTTGCAGTCAGGGCTGGGAGTCCTCATCATCTAATTTTAGCGATTTAAAACTCAGTCATTGAATCTAAGCTATCCATCCAGGCTTTTCTTTAAACAACGTGTATGTCCTTTGGCTCCTAGAGACACTGCAGGTCAGTACCACAGCAAAAGTATGGATAAAGTACACGGTTGCAGGGATGCCCCAGCAGTGCAAGACGATGCACTGGCTTTGGGTGAGGACATGGCGTTGGCACAGAGTCAGATTTCTGTTCTGAGCCTCTCGTATGCCTAGACAGAAAGATAAATAGAAATGGGAAACAGTTGCTGGGTTGACAGAAATGCAGCTTCCATGCTGATATTTGCTCTTGGTGGTGGTTACATTCTTTTAAAGCAGACACAAAGTCAACAACAACACCATAATAATCACAGCAGCAACAAAAAATATCCCCACTAGGCCTGTTTCCTAACTCATGCTTTGGCATGGACTGTCTGCTGCTTGCTTCTTGTGTTATAGCGCTGCTTGGAAGTGATAAGAAGCACACAACCTCCTGTACTTTAAAGTGCACTAGAAATAGAAAGAGAGATACAGTGCTACAAAAGGAAACCGACTGGCTTCAGGCTTCCCCCAGGGCTGACTTTGTGATTCAACACGCAGGAGCCTGATGTAGCATTGCAAATCAAGAACAAATTTTCCGTTCTCTTTGACGGGCAGTAGGTCAATCTGCCAGTCAAAACTGAAGCATCTCTGCTTTAACCAAATTTGCTGGGATCGATTCACCAGTGATGTAAATGGCACATATACCACTGACACAACCATGCTTTGGCTGAAGCCCTTTGGTCCAGGACCTCCTTTTCATTTTAGCTATAAGGTAGCTGTGGACTTCCCAGTGTTAGAAAAACGATGGATTCTTTAGCAGAAAGTTCCATGCATCGCCTGAGTATGATGAAAGATAAAAAAAAGAGCTGCTGCCTCCTCCTGTTTGGAAGGAAGGAGCTTTGGGCAGCTTGTGGCTCATCAGATGTGGCCCATCTTGGGCTCCTATAGTTCTTCACTGAGTCTGTTGCCCTTTCTTACTGTTCATCCCACAGATGGCAAACCCCTTTGACACCAACATCTACAGAGACTGGCAAGCATTCTAGGTGACGGAGTGGGGAACTTTTCCAGTAGATGTGGGCTTGGGCTTGCAAGACCAATGGAAAGTGCCGGACTCTCTGTTTTCCCTGTACTTGGTGAGGTACGCAGGAGAAAGAGATGGCCTCTGTAAAGCCAGGAACTTTGCCCAAAGACCAGCCTTAGGGAGCACTTCTATTTCACCAAGACTTAGACCAGTAAAAAACCTGTAATACTTAACATCAAACACTTGTTTAGATCCCTTGACCTTAAGGGATGGTCCAGCCTTTGGCCACAAGATACGTGAAGGTGAGGTCACGGTGTTTGCTTGCACTAGCTGGCAACTAAGCTCAAACCGTCTCTGACATTGGCATGTGCTGAGCTCACGCTGCTGCATCTTCACCAGCGCTGTTCTTGTGCTTGATCTAGCACACGCTCACCATGCATTTTCAGTTTTTCAGCAGTGAATTTAGTTATACACCTGCTCAACTGTTTTACAGAGGTGGACCCAGGGGATCAATAGCTGCATGAGAATACCTAATCCCCGTTTTCCACCCCACTGACGCACATGTTCTTCTGCCCTCCAAAGCAAACATTTCAGCATGCAAGAAGATGAGGACTGCTTTCCATGAATAGTTTTGCTCTGTTCCTAAAGAGGAGACTTGGGAAAATCTGTGGAAACTTTCTTGCTGGCCCAAGTGAATTGAGAGAAAGAAAACATTGCTTCAGAGTCAAAAAGTGAAATGTTTTTGTTTTTTCTTGTGTTCGGAGATGAACATGAAAGGCAGTTCATGAGGGAAAGGGGAATGGCTGCCTGTAGAAACCACAAAAAAAAAAAGCTTTCTAGGACCTGGCTCCAATCTTGCTGTGCTTGGATTAATCACTGGTTTTACAACCTGGATGTCAACAAGAGTCATGCATGATCAACTCTGCAAAATGGGCCATGTGCTGTAGGACAGGGGGTCTATCAGTGAAATTCACTGTTGGACAGGCCAACAACTAGGCAACTGCTGTTTGATCAGAATTAATTCAGTCTGGATCTGTGCTGGCTAATCTCTGCTAAAATCCCAGCCTCATCCTTCCTTGTGCCCCTCCCCAGCTCAAGGAGCAGGGAATAAAATAAAAGGAAGTGGTTGAAAAAGTCTTTAAAGAGGAAATACTTGTCTAATTCTGGGTCATGGCAGGGGCTGTATGTTCTGCACGGGGAGATGATAGAATCTACCATGACTGGAAAAGACATTGGCCATTTCAAATCCAGCACTAAAGACTTCCTCTACTCTGGCCCCGAAAAGGGAGGGAGGGGAAAAAAAGAAAAAAGTGTTTTTGTGCATGGAAAGGGTGGCTCGTTACATGGGAGGAATCATGTCCTGGCTGCTTGGGGAGGCAGGATGTCAAGCTCGGAAGGCCAAGCGTTTATTTTGGAAAAGAAAGCTCCGAGTTTCTCATCTGCACATGGATGTGCTTCACCGCCCTCTCCTCCTCCAGCCCCCTTCGTCTTTTGTGGCTTTACAGCCAACGGTGTAGGGAGGAAGAGGAACCATGCTCCCAGCCCTCCTGGTGGCCCTGTCCCTCTGCCGGGGCACGGTGTCACTCTGTCACCTGTTGGCAGCAAATCTCCTGGCAGAGGCGGGTGAAGCTGGAGGCAGGTTCCCTCTTCCCAAACCCGTGGTGCTGCCCTGCTGGGAAGCCTTGGCTTCTTCAGTTTCCCACACTCCAGCTCGCTCGCCTCTTCCATGAGTTTCCAAAGTGCTTTGCAAGAAGCCAAAACACCTGCTCTGTGAACTTGGATCCTTGGGGGAAGTTGGCAGAGATGCTCCTCCTGGACTGGTATGATTTTTTTAAACTCGCAGGTAGATGTGACTCCTTCCTTCTCTCCTGAAGCATCTGGCACACTGCTTCATTAGTTACCTCTTCTTTCTCCCTTGCCAACAGCACCTCTCCCTCCACTTCTTCCCTTACTGCATTTTAACTACAGAAGTTGCAGTAGATTACCTGTGTGTCAACCTGAGCCCTCTGTCCTGGCTCCACGAGCATGCCGCCTCACAGCCAGCAGTCATGTCTTGCCTCCAGGAGGTGCCTGCTGTCTACCAGCCAATGTCACTTACAGAGCTCTGCTCTTCCCGCTGGATGAATAATGGCATCGCTTGGCTGTGCCAGCTCTTAGTTCTGCCTAATGCAACTGTCTGAAGTCATTCCAGGAGTCTGATGTTGAATTAGAGAATGACAGCGAGGACTTAATCTCACGTACAATTGGTGGTCAAGATTCAGCTCGAGAGATACAAGCGAAGAGACGCAGCTTCTGTTATTTGCTTTTTTAGCAATAGTCCAATAATTCTCTAAATCCAAACTTCGGATCGCTCGGCTATTATTTTGGAAAGAGGAACAAAAATAACACAACTAAGCCTGTTGCAGCCCCTTGAAGTGGACTCAAATGGAAATAAAAGCCCTTCGAGGAGTGAGCTTTGGATTGGTTTTTCATTTCATGTCCAAAAATTACTTGGAAAGACCATGTCGGCCAAAGGCCAGGGTCTAGTCTGCGTACCTGCACTGCTGTCCAGATGGAGAAGAAAAAGAACAGATGCATTGAGATGAAGAGAAGGATTTCAGAATGTGTTTTCAAAGCCTCCTGTTTGCTGAAAGGGCTGGAAAGCAATTTAGAAAACATATCTAGGGTTTCCTTTGAACATAAGGAAAAAATTGACTTGGACAGTGCTAACACGGTGCCTTTCCAGGCTTACTGCAGTGGGGAAATGTCATTTGCTTGCTAGGAACTCAACCCAAACTCTCCCTTAGGTCAGCTGCCTCTCTGTATTGACCAGGCTGGCGTGGGAGGAGACAATGCATGGGAAGTTGAATGAGACTTTTAAAATATTTGGCCCTCCTATAATGGAGGTTGAAGTTGGCAAATGGTTTGGTATTTTTTTTCCTATGGCTTTGCCCAAGTGTCCAAAGAGATCTGTGATCGTAGTGCTCTCACAGGTTCATCAGAAGCAAAAAGAAGGAAAATTGTTTGGCTGGCCCAGATTTGGCTATTCGTAGAGAGGGCTAGCTGAGGCTCCCATCCGAACAGGGAGGCTGAGCAGCTACACCCACCTTAGGTGGTGCACGTGCTCTGTTGGCTGGTACAAGTGGGATCTTGCTTTCTAGTCCTTCAGTGATCCTATACCATCTCCACCGAAGCTGTCCTCTGCCAGTAACCTCAGTGTCTCTCTTTGGCCATGGGCAGATCATCTGCTTTCTTCTGCAGAGGACGTGGTTCTGCCTAGATCCCTTGTTTCTGGATTCATGCAAACATGGATGGATAAATGAAAACTGTGCACCCAGTGTCCCATCTCACACAAGACAGGCAGGAGGTGCAGGGAACCAGCACCTTCCTGCCCTGGTTGCGACATTAGTGTGGCTTCAGATCCTGGCAACCAGCTACCTTGGACCCTGGACATGGAAATCAGACTCCCTCCCTCTTCTCAATCTTTTAGACATATTTGCTTTTCCACTACAAAGACAGAAATTTTGAAAAACAGGGATTCACATGTTTCTTTTTCTACTACGTTAACTGTAGGCACAGAAAAAGCAGACGTTTAGGCTAGTATCAGCAATGATTTCCATGGAAACCATGGGCTTTTTTTAACAACTCTGAAGACTGATGGTGATGTATGTTCACTAAAGGTGAAGTTCTGGCAGCTAATGCTGAAACCAGGGGATCAAACATGGAAATCGATGTGGGACTAATGATGAGCTTGATGGAAAAACATGGTGTTCCCAGTGAAATGCTCTAAGGCCAGCCGTATGAATCAGATAAAGCCAATATGGAAGAACACATCAAACTCGACCAAGAATAACCAAATGGAGGGCTAATGTCCAATCTCAGATATATGGACACCAGACCCTGTTTTCCATTTATAATATTGCTTTACAACCTTCTGGCAGCATTCCTTAGCCTAAAAGTCATATTCAATTCCCTTCACGCTGAAGGTCTATGTATTCCACCACTGTGGACTAAGTTTTGGGATAACAGAGAACAAGTCTTAATGTGTCCAGAAACCACATACAATGAGAAAAGCAGAATTGACAAGTGTAAAAAGTCTATTTTTACAGAGTCCAATGATGTATTCGAGCTGCAGCAAGCTGTCAAACGCAATGCAGACTGAATTGATTCAGACTCTAGCCTTTGTTGTGGGAAATCATGGCATTTCTTCACCTCCTTGAAAAAGACCCTGAGGAAGAGGCACTGAGGTCTAAGACCCAGGTCTTGCAGCGTATTTAGTATCTAAGTTTTGCTGTGATTCTTCTCTGAATGTGGATTTTAGGGACTTCATCCTTCATTTTCAGCTTGTCTAACATGTGTGAATTAGTATATGCCTGAACCTGTAAAAAAAAAAAAAAACAAAAAACAAAAAACCCAAACCAAAATCCACAAAACAAAACACCAAAACAAAAACCCCCCAAAACCCTGAAAACACACGCCCGTTGCTGAAATCACCCAGAGGCTTGAATTTGTAATGAGGAAAGACCTATACCTTAGATGTGGAGCTGGAAATGACAGCTAAACAGAAACTGAGATTTCTGCTGTAGCAAGAGAGCACAGGGGAAGAGCAGGAGAGACCTTACTCTTGCTCACTGGGGCTCCTCAGCAGAGCTATGGATGTGGGAATCGGGGCTTGGGCCGGCCGTTCCTGATCTCTGCCCCACGGCTGGTTTTGGCTGCAGCGTCTCCTTGGAACATAGTCTTGGCAGTGCAAAAAAGCTGCCTTCTGTCAGTGTTACTGGTGTGTTGATGTGACCTGATTGAGGAAAGTGGAGCTAGAGTTCAAACCGCTCCTACCCCCTTCTAGACTTCCCAGGCTAGCGGTGATCTTGGAGGGCCACACTTCTATCACCACTGATCTAGAGAGCCTGGCTTTGATGGGCTCACTCTCCACTCACCAGGAGTCTGCTAACTGGTAGCCTGTGCTAAAAAAGGGGGCTGGAATAAACCCTGAGTATGATGCATGTCTTTGCATGGAAGAGAGAGAAAATTTCTCAGCTAGATGCACAGCATCTACTCATCCACTCATGCATGGAAGGCCTGTGTCTGAAAAACTGTCTGTCTTCAGCTGTCGTCTGGCTTAATAAAGGCAGGATGGAGAGGGAGTAGCTTTTCTTACCTCCTTAGACTATCACAGCTACAACAGCACTACAGCAAAACTGGATCAATATGCAGAGAGGGAGAAAAAGTTGTCTCTTTAGAGAGACAAGCAGACAGACAAATAGACAGCTAGCCAGATTCTTCTCTGTTATACGCATGTAACTCTAAAACTATTAAAGGAACTATTTGTAACCAGGAACAGAATCAAAGTGCTGGCATAGTTCACTGTAAAAGATTTTCAGTTCAATCTTTGATGGCATTTTAATAGTAACAGCTACTCATCAGCAATGTCAGGGTTAAATACTCCCAGCATGTGTGCAATTGCAGAAATACCCCAAGAAGAACCAAGGAAATATTTCCATCTTAAACTGCGATAAGGAGTGAAAACGTGCAACTCGTTCCATATGGTGGCTGAGAGCCCTGAGCCAAGCGGAAAGCCGCGGAGTCTGCCAATGCGTAAGAACTTGCAAGCCTGATAAATGAGTGTGTTGCTTTGGGAAAGCCAGAGACGAAGTCACACTAGAAAGAAGAAAACAGAAGAAAACTGAGGGGTCTTTTTTAAAAAAAAAAAAAAAAAAAGGGCAAAAAAAAAAAAGCCAAGTCCTACCCATTTTTCTTGTTGGATAGCAGCAAGAATTTCTGGAAATGTTTTACATGTCAAAGATTTAACCAAGCTGGGATGTTTGTGGACAAGTCATTATGCAATGAATAAATAAATCAGAAAAAAAGCAGGGGGAAGAGTCTATCTTCTCTCCTGCTTTACAAAAATGATCCTGGACCGAGACAGCTGCATTCTTCTGGGGTACTCTGCGCAAGCCAGGATGAAAGTGGTTGAAAGTTAGAAATGGACCATTCTCCGATTTCTCCAGCATTGACATGGAAGACGATGCTGTGCTTGGTCGTGCAGCAAGGAGAGAAAGGGCACCAGGGGAGAGCCGGAGGTCAGCTATGGCCAGAGAGGCATCCGAGCACCGGGCATCTTTCAGCAGCAGGATGCAGGCTCCCGGCTGCTGACCACAGCCACCCCCAGCACCAGGCATGGGTGCTCGGCCAAACAGAAGTGGGGCTGTGTCTGGCACCTGGGGTCAGGGAGCAGAGGAGAGCTGGGCTGTGCTGGAAGGGAGCAGAGGGTCAGAGCAGATTGCGCGTCTCCTGCTCGGTGCCTGAGATTTGACAGGTCTGCATTCTTGGCTGAAGGGATCTGGCTGTACAATCGATTTCTGGAGAGGAGTAGTGGGTAAATTCACAGCTTGGCTGCCTGGAGGAAAGGCTGTGCCTTTGAAAAAGTCTATTGACACTTAAGCAAGTCACCTCCTATAACCTGAACTACTCCCACTTTAAGTCAAATCAGGAATGGAGGAGGAAATCAACCATACAAACAAAATCAACTCCCCTGTTTCTTCTCCAAACAGGGATTTTCAATCCAGGAGCTGCTTTGAAGCTGTGACTATAGAAGCATTTATGTTCCCTGCAACAGGCAGCAATAGGAAATTTTAGCTGGCTCATTCGCCTAAGCAAATTTGTTGTAATGAAGCTGCCCTGCTACATAAGCACTTCTACATGGGCAGAAAGCAGTTTGACCCGTGCCAGCTTGGTGACTTCACCTAAACAAGGCATGCAAAGCCAAGAGCATTTTGTTAGGCTAAAAAGAGCAAACCCTGCAGGTTGTAAATTGCTAGGCAAGTTGATAAATGGTACGTGAACTGGCCAATATAATCTGTCTGGAAAGTTGAAAAGAATCCCGCCTTCTCATGAGCCCAAAATATTTCTTTTTCTAGAGTACCTTATTTTCCAACTATGTGCCACATTCATTCATGTGCCAAAATGTTTGTTCTCTGGTCTGTGCTTCTGTCTTGCAGCTGCTGACAAGACTGGCCTCTCAACATCTCCTGGCAAAAGGGAAATAGAAGTTTCCTGTGTTTGGTGTGCTCTGCTAGGGCAGCTGTGTCCTTACAGTGGTGCCTGGCCATCTAGGTTATCACCTGGCTTACAAACAGGGGTCGGTCATTTGCCCGAGTGCGCTGGCGAGGATTCAGGCAGAAGGAGGTAAGTTTGCTGGGACGGAGGGACCAGAGTGGATCAGTGTGGCTGCAGTGGGCTGGAGGGACCTTCGTGGTGTGGGTGGCCAGCTGAGATCAGGCTGGGGCAAAGCCCTCACTAGAGGAAAGGTGTCCCAGCCCCGCCTGGACATGCAGAAGGTGAAGCTGTGATGGAGCTATAGCAGTGGAGCAGGGAGGTGTAGGGATTTAGGAAACTTTATTTTCTGATTCAAGGGTGGTGTCTTAGACCATGTGGAGCTTCTCAGGTCTGTCTATTGGTATATTAGCCAGTGTCTTGAACCTGCTTGGGTCTCCCAGGGGGCTGTTATTGGCTTGATTAAATCAACAGGCTGTGCTGAGACTTACTGCTCTGGTTGCTGCTAAACCAGAGCAAGACGTTAAACTAGCCCGCTCCTGAGCCTGTCCCATTCCCTTTGCCAGCCCTTCTACCGGCAGTATAGCCTGTGTGTCTTTCCTCCCCACCCAAGCTCTGGCAAGATGCTCCACTTTGGCCACAGCTGCTGTCCACCCTCCGACTTGGCCAGCTTCCCCTGCCACTCTGCTGTGGCCTCTCCAGGGCTGCCACCTCCCCTTTAGTGTTGCCTAATGTGATGTACATGCTCCCAGGCTCATGGCAGGGAAGTGCTGTGTAATCCCACCCCTCCGTGCCCACAAGCCTGGCATTTATTATTTGCTAAGGCTTTCTTGAGCCACCCAAGACACTGCAGGGAAGTCCTCTCTGTGCCGAGGCTGGCCAAAATTTCAGTGGGTGGAAAATCTTCAGAGACTAAATGTTGAGACTTCTCAGATGATGGTCCCTTTGATTTCCATTTAAGAATAAGTTAAAGAGCTAATTTTGATTATGACATCTCCCTTCCTTGCAAAATACCTCCCTGCTAAAAGGCATAGGCCTGAATCTTAGGGCCAGATTTTCCTTTGTATTTTATTTTGTGCCATCATTTACAGCTCTGAAAAATGCCTGTAAATACGCCCAATTTCACACTCCATTCTCCTGTGCAGCCTTTATGTGGCTGAGCAGATCCTGTCAAAGATCTCAAAAGCTTTCAGGCACCTAATTTTCACCAGTGGGATTCAGATGCCTAAACACCATTAGGTCTGGACCCAGCTTGCTTCACTTCAGCCCCTGTTTTTATTACATAAGAGAGTATCTGTAGTGGCTGGAGAAGTCCCTGAGCAGAGGTCTGGGCAATTCCAGATGTGCTGTTCTCCAGCTGCTGCTGAACATTTGCCATCAGGTTTGTGCCATGCTGAGGAGCCAGCAAGAGATCTGTGCTACCTCCTGCACCAATGCTAATGTTAATCCAATCAAAGGTGACTGCTCAGAAACCAGCCTCCTTTTCTAGTCATTCGTTTCAAGCAGATGAAGTTCCAGGTTGCTCAAGTATGTTTATGGGTCTTTTAAAGCACTCTTCAGTGTGAGTAGCTGGTTCCTCCAGGACAAAGACTCTGCCAGCCCTGCCTAAACGCGTAGCCTTAATGTAAGGTAGATCTGCACCCCCTGCCACCCAGCCCCAGCCAGGTGTCAGGCCAAGGTTGTTTCCAGCAGGTTTCTAGTTGCTGCATGGATAGATTACTTTTGTGGGAATGTGGATCCATTTGAAATGTTGCTTGTTGCCCTGTGAAGACTTGATCTCTTCAGACCGGAATCTCTTTGACTTAACGAAGTGTTATGAACTACTGCTTCACTTTAAGAATCATGCTTAGGCCTTTTTCTTTACCATCCCTTGGAGTGACCCTTTACTACCTGCGATGGTGCTTTAGATCACCTGCGATAGCAGGGAACGGGACTCCAGCACCTCTCTGGTAGCCTGTGCTCCTGCAAAAACAACTCAAACTTCTGCCATGCCCTGGGGGTTCCCTGGCAGGTCACCGATCACAGGAAAGCAGGTCTGAAGTTTTGCCCTGTTTAACGTACATCAAAGTGTCGCCAACTGTGGAGATGCTTTGAAATAGGAATTCTACAAGCAGCTCTTCAACTGGAATGAAAAAAACTTTCTTCCCTTGATTTATTTCTGGCTGGGTCAATTTAGTGCAGCAAAGGGCTCGGCTGGATGGTTCTTCAGCTGCTTTGGTTGCAATTGAAGCGATTTCCCCCTAACGTTACACTAAGCCAATGAGCAACTCTGTTAAACTGACATCTTCTGACACAGTGTTTGTCGCGGACGATGTAAAAACACCACCCACCACAAAGTAAGCCCAAAGGTCCATCAAATTTCTGCTCGGAGGGGAACTGTTTCATGAATCCTGCAAATGCAGGACACACCTCACCTGGGAAGGTAGTTTCCCCAGGCTGAAGCTCATCTTTTGCACTTTGGCTTTGCTGGACCTTGCCATCACCACAGTTGTGGGAAACTCAGCTGTGTGTTTTGTGAACTGGGATGATGTTCATGTTCTCCCCTGATATTTATTTTTTTTAAAGCATTGCCAACTTAGGCAATCAGGAAACTGAAGCAAATATTGCAACATTTGTTTTTCAAGGTTTTCTTCCTAGTCATAGAAAATTCCTTTATGAAAACTCCCTTTTGAAGGACTTCTTGAAACTGAAGCTTGGAAGATGTGCCAATCTCCTGACCTGAGGTTCTGGCTCAGTCTTCTGGATGGAGAAGATACAGCTTTTAAGTCAGGTCTGTATCTTGTGGGCCTAAACCACAATCTAGACTTGTCCTGGCCTAGTGCCTTTTGGAAAGAGTAGATCTGTTAGAGGTCATGCTATGTAGACATCGGAATAGACACATTGGCTCAGATCAAAGATGCATCTAGCCCAATATCCTGTCTCTAATGGTGCCAGCAGCAAATGCTTAGGGCAAGATATAAGACTATGGCAAGCCCCTAGTGATACTTCCTATGGTCCTTCCAACTCATGGCATTTTGCAGCTGAAGGACTTCCTGAGCTATGGGTCATATCTACATCCTTGCGTGTAATCGCCCTCGATGGATCTTTCAATGTCTTTAATTGTTATTTGAACCCATTTATGCTTTTGGCTCCTACAACGTCCTATGACAATGAATTCTACCACTTAATTATGTGCTGTTTAAAAACATAACCATAAATCATAATAGCCTTCAATTATAATAAAAGCCTTGAATTTGGATAAGATTGCCAGCATGGATAAAGCCTTTGTAATTACATTCATGTATTATGTCTACAGCAATGGGAGCCTCATACGGGAAGTACAGACGACTAGTTTATGGCAAGATCTTCAAGAGAGGATCCTTCAGCTCTCAGCTGCCTGATGGCATGTGCTTTGGCAGGGTCTGGTTTATACAGAGCTGTCCATCTGTTTTCTTTTCTCCAGTGCAGTTACTAGGAAAGGTTTATCCATCTTTGCAGTCTGCTGTGGGCTCTTTTGTTTAAGGAGAAAGGTCAGGATAGTGGATGCTTTTCCTGTGACTTTTGCTTCCCCGGGAATCTACAAAGGCTTGAGGAGCAATTCTGCTCCGCACTGCAGTTGCGTTTCAAATCTGCCCACAGATTCCCCGCTTATCGCTCAGTCTGAAAGAGCTTCCCTGTGAAAACAAGCATAACCTTGGGCCACAGAGGAAAGACTGGCTCTGCTAGAGAGCTCTGCTGGGAAATTAATTGCTGGCTAGGTCCTTACTGCAAGGTAAGGGAGAGCTTGCACCTTTGAAGGCCAACCTCACCCACCCCCAGTTTGTCCCTGTGCAAACCTGGACTAACAAGTGCTTGCTGGAAGAAGAGAGCCCAGAGAGGTTGGGATGAGCCCACACTCATTCAGCCATTCAGCTGAGGCATGGGAGACTGAGGTCTGCCTCTGGTCCTCCATCCTGTAGGCGGCTCCCAGGCGGGCTTCCCATCGGTTAGAGCAACGTAACTAGAAGGTCTGCTCTGAAGCTTGGTTTTCATACATGTCCTGTGTCCTCAAGGCAGCTCTGAGAGCTAGATCTGATCTGCTTCCTGGAATTTTTACTTTCCCTTCCCAGGAACTGATTTTTTGGGGTGACAGTGGCAAAGTGCATGTAATTCTGCAATGTTTTCTGATGGAAAAACCCTAACCTTTTGTTTTTCCTCAGGGTGCTGGTAACCTTGGCACCACCAGCTCCTCAGAGTTTCTATGGGCAGTTTTCTGCCATGAGTTTTGGGAGGAAGAAAGGGGGTCTAGTTGCTTAATCCTTCTAGCTAAGTAAAATCATCTGCACTGGTAAATTCTCTAGGAGATGTACAGTTCACTGCTTGTCAGGCCAGGATATTAAATTAAGCAATTTTCATCAGATAACACATCTTCTGGTTCATGTAAAATGTCCAGCAAATCGCTGCACTCATAATTCAGCCTGATTGAAAGTGAGCTGCTAATCCATTTCACTTTGGAGATACGTAAGAGCATGGCAGAGGGGCCATCTCTGCGGGAGACTCCCATTTGCAGCCATGCATGTGAATGTGCTCCCCTTGGGCTCTCCTCCCCTCCTTGCGTCCCCCTGAAAAGGCAGGCAGATAGTGCTGCTCTTGCTGCCGGTCTTTGCTGACCCTTTCAATGCTACGTAGCATGGCCTGGATTAGCTGCTACGCAGGGAATCCTTTTAAGTGATGAAACCTGCATTTGGGGACATCATTCTGCTTCAGTTCCCTCCTGGCGGATGTGCATGGTGGAAATCTCCGGGAAGGCTCATCTCTGGGTTTGTGTCCTATCGTTCTCCTTGGTAGCCCTGAGCTCCTGCCCCATACAGTGTGTCCTTCGCAGAGCGTGGGAAGGGCTGTGACAACCGAGTACCCCATGTTAGGGCATGGATTTGAACGTTCAAAATGTATAACCTGGGATGCGTCATAAAGGCATCTGAAAATGTTCTGGTTGTCGCTAGCAATAATAATTATAATAGTGGCAGTAGGGGAACTTTTTATTTGCTGATGCTTTAGAGGCTCACATTGTTCCAGCCTCCCCAAACAGGAGACTGGGAATCATTTCCCATTTCTTCTATTTCTTTTTTAATTAAAGCTGAGTTACCCTGTAATTACTTGACTCCAGAAGCTGGGGCTTGAGGAAAAGCAAAAATATCTGCTGTCATGAGGTTCAGGAAAGGGATATGAGTTCTTTCCCAGGGTCAGCCTGTCTCTGAAGGATCCTTTCTCCTAATAGACTAGAGACAAGCGATTACAGCTACATCAGGCGAATTGGGCCTCTATGGGTATCCATGGCCCACTGGGGACTACTTGCCGCACTACACCTGGGGAGTAGTTGTGCAATATAAAGCATCTAACCCACTTCATTTCCCTTTAGCCAAGATGGAAAATACCCATCTTCAGAGCAAGAGACGTGGGCCGGGGCAGCTCCACACCTCTCCGATGCGATTAGCAAACCGGACATGAATTGCTTCATTAAAGCCGAACAGCCCTGGTCAACCACATCATTATTAAAGAGCCAGAAAATCCTACAGCTGGGCAGACCAGAGACGTTCCCCCTCCCCCTGCGAGCAGAGCCTTCCTCTTCAAAACCCGGTGACCTTATGCTCGCTTGCTCCCCAACTCCTGCTGCTTTGCTGCCAGGCGAAAGCCCTGTGCGATGCACGGAGCGGTAGGGCTTTATTGCCTCCTTCCCCTCCACGGGGGGCCTGTTTTCAAAGCCCAGCTCTCCGTATCCAGCCCTACCCGCTTGTAAAAGGACTTGCAGCAAAATAAAATGACAGGTGAACAATCCCACGCGACCGGCTCCTGTCCGGACGGAGGGTTGGGGCTCGGTGACGAACAGCTGGGGTTTCTGTCTTGGTCAGAGCGGGACAGGCAGTGGGAGGGAAGAGAGGGACAGCGGTGCCGGGCTGCTGCGAATGAGTCAGTTAGGCTTGGTATTATTTCTTTGGTGTGTATATATATTGCAGATAAAACAGTCTATGTCTATACAAAGGCGCTCTATATTGTTATGGCACTGCAATAATACTATATCTCTCTCTATATATATTACCAAACTTTGAACATTTTACATATAAATAATAATAGCACGGGGTTTTCTTTTCTTACTCAGGTCTGAGTGCACCATCAGCATTTTCGCAGCTGTTCCACCTTGGCTTCTTCCCACTCAGCCTCTCGTTACATCGCACCACCGCATCCTTGCTCCCGCTGCCTGGTGCTGTGAGGATCCTGGCTTCATGCTCTGCTGCCTAGAAAAATCCTGCCCCAAGTCCTTTTTGGGTCCCAGCTCCTTAAAATCTTTTCGCAAATCCCACAAAATTTCGTCTGTAAAAAAACTAGGAGGAGTTTTGCCTTAATAGAGCTGGATTTACCATGTTGTTGCCTATATCAGCTGCTCTGGAAAGCAAATCAGGTTGAAACAGAGTCAGGTGCTTGGCAAACGTTCCCCTCCTCTCCATGTTTCAGCTTGAACATCAATGACTTTCTGTCTGTTGGTTCAGTCCATATTAGCTGTGTGTGGATTTGCATGCCACTATTAATTGCAGAGCAAATTAACCTTCTTCAGACCACATGTTGCTGCTATAATATATGCAAATATGTTATTAGCCACTGGAAAAAATAAAAATAAAACCACAGTTGGACTCATATTATTGCCAAGGGATTAAATGCCGATGTTTCAAAAATTGGCAGCATTTCCACAACGGGACTTTTGTCGTATAATGCTGTATCTACTGGGATTATCCTTTTAAAAAATTGGCAGTGTCCTCAGAAAGCACAGCCTCTAGCTTATAATTTTTCTTTTATCTTTTTTTTTTGGCAGCCGCTCGAAGAAATCTCTTTGCCCTTTCCAGACTGGAGACCTTTTGTTTTTATACAGCAAAGTACCAGTTCTGTAAGCGACAGATTTCTCCACTCAGCATCTTTGGGACACCCATCGATCAGTGACAAGGAATTTAAGTAAGAGGAGGGGTGACTTGGAAAATAAACTCTTCACATTCAACTGACGAAGTGGGAAACATCCGTTGCTGGCCTATCTCCACCGGCTCTGATGGAGTTGTGCCAGCACGGAGTTTGGCCTGGCGTCTTTCAAGTCATTATTCTTTCATTGGTTATTTGCTAGAGTGTATTGAAAGCCTGAGTTTTACATCTGCTTCCTCATGGACTTTCTTTCCTTCTGTGATGAACACGCTTTGTTTTCATACTTGGCTTTCACAAGGCCTGGGTCGCAAACCCCGGTTTAATGGCGAACAGGTTCTTTTGGGGGAATCGTGGGCCATGTGCGCACACAGGTATATACGAGGTTTGTTATTCTAGAGACACGCATCAGCGATGAGGTATTTTTATGTAGCTGGAAAAAATTAAATGCAGAAAAATTTGTTCTGAAGGAAAACCAGCACATATGAAATCTTCCACTTTTTATTTCTTCAGTTTTAGTAGAGTCCTATACTGGAGAGCAGAAATCAGTTGCAAAGATGCAGAGAACTTAAGCACTGACTAGGCTGCCTGCAGTGTAGATAACAATTTAGATAATTATCAATTAAATATAAACAAACAATGTTAAGTTAATTATAATAATTATGTTAATTATAAAATTGATTATAAATAAGTCAATGGCTTAGATAACAATTAATTATCTTGCTCCCCCCGCCCCAGGGCCCCATTTCCCAACAGCTCTCGAGGACACGCTCAGCCTTGACGACCTGAGCAGAACTCCCTCTGCCACCAGGTTCACCTTCTCTATGGGAGGAGGTGGGACAGCGAGAGCTCAGCGATGGCTTTAAAAACCTGAAGATTAAGCAAAGCTGCTGGAAGGTAAGTAATTAAAAAGCCTATAAAATTGCATTTTTAAATGCCTTTCAACATTTCAGACACCAAAATTGTAGCTAGGTATTTGACAGCTGCCAGTTTGTCAAGAGCAGAAGATGAATTTCAGGTATAAAATGCTTCCTGCCCAGCAGTAAGGTCCCAGTGAAGCCACAAATCAGGGAGACATTTGGGTCCCAGACATGTTTAGTTTTTAGCATGTGCAAAGAAGAACCCACAGCGACGCACCCGACCTCCTGTGTGGCTCCTGCAACGGGAAGAGGCTATGGGACCTGAAAACTCCCTGGCAGAAAGTAATTTTGCAGTGTGCAGGCAAAAGATGTTTGGTTATGGGCTTCCCAGGGGGAGACCTTTGGAGAGAGGGGATGAAGCCTGCCTTGTCAGCAGTCTTCAGAAAGACGTATGCTCGCAGATGATCTAAATTTTGTCAACGCGCTTTCCAAGAGGATGGCTGAGGGCGTTGCTCCTGGAAGGGCACCTTGCTGGAGAAACTTGCCCGATGGCTTCCGCAAAGAGCAGAGCCCAGCAGAGCCCTTGGTGGCCAGCAATAAAGGTGATCCAAAGCCCCCTGATCCTCTGATAACAACAGTGGCTTGTAAGCACGTTTGGGGAGGGCTTATTCCTCCTTTGCAAGAGGACTGTGTGTTTGGCTGTAAATTTTTTCCAGCTGTAAAGTCAGAGAAAACACTGATAAGCTCTCCAGCCCCCCCCGGCCCCCCAGCTGGGAATGATAGATTTACCAGAGGTAACACAATGTACCAGTTCCCTTCTCCTCCGCCGTTGGAGCATATGGAATATATTGTGGTCTGAGGGAAATACATCTTAAGAATTTCTCCTGCATCTCTTCAGGAGTGTTCCAGGGTGGATTACAGCAGGTGTCACAAAACTGCACACTGAAAGCCGGTTAAGTGACCGGCTGTAGTCAGCTACACCCAAAGCCACAGCAGACCTGTGCATCAGGCTCCAAAAGTTCTGCTGTTGCTTGGGTTTGGGTGAGACTAGCAATGGAAGCTCCAAAATACTGGAAGAAAAAGAGAGACTTTCCAATGAAAAGGACAAGGAAATATCCAAGATCTGCCTGGAAAAATCTGTTCCTGCAAAGTGTCCGATCCTGGGCTGTGATAAGCAGTTTCCATAATGTGCTATTTATTCTCTGCTGCCTGAAGAATAAAACTGAAACACCTTTGCTGCTCCTCTGCAGTAAGTGGGATTGCCCGGGACATGTCCTGGTAAATGTGATTTACAGAAGGTCTTCAATTCTCAAGGAGTCCTCACTCATGTAAAATTTTTTTAAGTTAGTAGCAATTTAGGTGTTGTCAGTGGTAATATTTTCAACCAGAAGCAACAGGCCAAATCCTGCAGTTAACCAGCACCTTCTATTAAGGTGCCCAGCACCAGAAAGGACAAGAGTCATCCCCACAGGATAAATACACCGGGTTTTTTTTCCACTAGTGGCTACGATTCACTTTGGGTAAAAAAAGGGATCAAGCTTAAAATACCAGCAAAGGCACATCCATTATGGGTAGTCAGAGCTTAAGCTGCCAGGCTGATAGGAACTCAGGGTTGAGATAAAAATCTGTGCATTGACCCATGAGGCTGAATTATCCACTATATGGAAAACCACTGACCTAATCATCTTCCAGGAAAAGGCACGGCGTATTGGAAAGTATACGGAGAGGCTTGGGAAGAAAATTGGGAAAGACAGACCATTTCTCCCACTGGAAGATCTGGACCTACTGCAGACTTGGGGCGGGTGTTTCCAAAGTGCTTTCACATGTGGAGGAGTTTTCTCCAGTGAAGTTTTCACCACGGCACTGAGCGGGCCCTGATTTACTGCCCTCAGAGCATCCAGGACACCAGAATTGCATGTGGTTTCGTGTCAACCCTGAATGCAGAAGCAGGACTTAGTGTAGGCTAGACCTGTGCCTGTCAGGCATTCCTTCTGCCTCAGTCCCTCCCTGCTGATCTGCAGCCTTTTCTGTGGTTTCTGCCCATATCACGTCTGTACCAAATCCAGGAGTATCCTTTGCAGGGTACTTTCTTGCACCCGGGGGTGTAGGAAGCTGGACACCGATGGGGACGTCAGTGGGATCACCTACAGTCGGATTTTGCCCATATCCTTCCTTTTCTCCCCCCATAACAGTGTCTGGGTGGGGCTTGAGGCTTATAGACATTTGCCTGGGTCTTCTGGACGTCTTGTCAGAGACAACGGCTGCAGGTTTTTGGCCTGACAAATAATGTGAAGTCACATATGCGGCAACAGGGAATCACCAGAGTCTTGGTCAGAGCCTGATGCTGAGGAGGCAGGTCGGCCTATGGCCTCTCCGTGCAGTGGTGTGGGCTGATAACCCCCTGCCCTGTGCTTGTACTGGGGGGCAGAGGGAGCCCAACCTTCTTGCCTGGTGTCCTGGAAAAAGGGACAATAACACCCCAGAGCGCGTGGGTAGGACACAGGCACAGAAACAAAGCCAGTTTTTTGCAGAAGAAAAGATCTCTGAAAAAGTCTCTGGGCAAATCAGTCCCTTCTTTTTCCCTGAAAAGGACCTTCACTGTGACTCTTTCCTCTGTAAGGAAAGGCTGTGACATGCAACCCTGCTGTGTGTCCCAACATATTTTGACTGCCAAAGTCTGAGAGCATGTCTGGAGCCCATCACTGAGGAATGTGACATCATGCTAGCCACGCTGGAGGAGAAGGATTCTTCTCAAGTAACTATTCTCCCCTACAAACCAGATTTCCAATTATTCAAACTCCATCCATAGTCAATGGAGGGTAATCAGCAGCCCAAGAGACCATCCTTCAAACCAACTGCTCTTTTTAGGTGGGAAAAAAGACCTTCTGAGGCGTCAGTCCCTTCACACTACCCACAGACGCAGCCTGGGGACAGCCAGCCTTTGACGGCCAACGTTGGGTAAATGGCTCCCAGCCAGTATGAACCCACAGCATAAGCCCTGGGGAGTCAAGCCATGGACTGGAAGGAGCACCTTCAAACTGGGTTATGAACAAATTCCTCTCACTCAGAGGTTTATGTGAATTTGCTACTAAACTAAGAAAATTTAAAAGCTGGCGAGGTGTTGAACATCTTCAGGCACAAGAGACGTCTAAGGATGTAACAAAGTGCAACTTGAATATCTTACACCTTGCCAGTGAGCCATACTTAATGGGTCAGGTGGCAGAGGTGTAATGAAATCAATAGAGTTGGAGCGGCCATCTTTGCAGAGCCAACAACTGGCTGGGTTTGGGTTTTGTGTGTCATATTGTTGCTGGTTATTTTTTACTTTCTTCTTTTTTATTCTTCTTTTTTTTTTTTTTCTTTTTTGCCCCATCCCTTCCCAGTAAGTTTTTTGTTCTCTTGTAAATGTTTCAGGTTTAATCCTTGGGAAGGGTAAGATTTGAAGGGGAGCTGCAAGAGAATTGAGGTCTATTAGGACATAAGGTATTTGGCATGATTTGCACTAAGAAATATCTGTGAGAGTAGAAAATAGGAGCCGTGTCCAATACACCAGGGAAGGAGCTGAGTCTTGCAGACAGGGCTGCAGGCTCCAGCTCTAACCCCGGCCTGACAATTGATATAGAAAAATCCTGTGACTGCCGTATTACAGCACTAACGAGGAACGCGCGTTCTCTTCTGATCAAAGTCTAAAACACGGCGTGCTCTCCACTGGTCTGCCTCTGATCTGCAAATACATCGCTGGTTTTTATCACTCATTTTTTCTTTATCTGAGCAGAGCTGGTCTCAAGCGCTACAACCTGATTATCTCTGAGGAGGTTGCCAAAAGCATGTCAGGGATCATTAAATGGAATAATAAAGGAAGCAGGAGGAATCAAGTGGTTTGAGTAGGAAATCAGAGGGAATTCCTGGCTGAGGTTGCCAGTCCGGTGAAGGCTGGGACTTGCAGCTTGCTGTGAAAGGAGGAGGTCACAGCTCACGACTCCCAAGCCTCCTCAAATTAGTGATACGTTAAATGGAAATGCCAGTATGTGTCCTCTTCCCCAACCCTCATTAAGGGTATATTTACATACATCCATGCCATCTAGAAGGCCAAGTAGCATTTAAAGTAGAACCTCAAATCCCCACTTGGGCTACAGGTTTGGCCACGCAAAAGTGTGTATTAGACTTTGTTATTTAGCCTGTGGCTTTGGATTTGTTGGTGCTAAGGAAAGAAATGGTGTCAGTTCAGTTCACGGGAGAATGAACAGCAGCACAGCTACGTTTTTTGGGGATTAATTAGAAAATAAGCAACAATATTCTCGGGCCAAAAAAGCTTCTATTCAATTTGAAATTAATTTCATTTTGCATTCAAGAAATCTATTTTGAAGAAAATGGAAAGATATTTTTAACTAAAAGTGGACTGTAATTAAAAGCTTTGCTTTAGAATAACAAAACAATGTGTTTGGGTTTTCTCGTTTGTTGAGCTTGCCAAATTATTTGTGTTTAAAAAATGTATTACAGAGTGGTTTGCTCTGATTGAATTTCCACTTACTTCGCTTCAAAATGTAACTCTGGCCAAAAAAAGTCTTTTAGCTCTAATCAGGATCAAATTAACCAAACCTTGTTTGCTACCAGCTTGTAGCTACCACATTAGCAAAGGGGATCTTCTCCAGTTAGAGAAATGGGGTTTTGATATGAATTGAAGGTTTTTATTGGTCTTGTGACAACTTTCATAGAAATAGGATAAAACCAGAATAAAAAAATATCTAGGCAAGATTTGCCATTAAAGCGCAGCCATCCTTAAGTAGGTAGAGTTTCTCAAAGCTTTTTAGCTCCTCAGTCTTGTTAAAGTGGTTCTTGGCACCTGCAATCCTCTCTAGATCTTGATGGAAATCCTCTTTGTTGTCTTGGTATGTCTTTCTGTTTTAGTAAAGGTGTTCGCTTTTCTTGGTAGTCCGAAGACCATCTCTGTTAAGGCAGGAGGACTCAGAAGCGCCTGCTCCAGAAGTCTCTCCTTTAGGAAAGGCTTTCTGTTGTATTTTACTTGTGTGTGGGTTTTTTTTTGTTTGGTTGGTTGGTTTTTTTTTTAAGTCGACGTTGATCTGCGAGGAGCAGGACTTAAGGAGCTTGGTTTCCTGTGGCTCTGTGTCTTGTGGCTGGATTATCACATGCCTAATAAGGTGTGAGCTCTGATCAAAACATATCCTTTCAAATATATCTCTCCTGTGTGCCTTTTCCAGGATCTAACAGCCCCACTGAGCTCCAGCCACAGCCCTTCTCCCAGCAAGGGCAGTAATTCAGTGTATTCCCTCTATCAAGCTGCCTACAGCCATCAGAATGAGCCAACTCCTCAAGCTTTTGGGGCTTTTTCTGTCCAAGTTGATTGAAATGGACCCATGGATTTCAAAAGTTATTCCTGGAGGGAGCCAAGTAACACACACGGATGGTGCGATACCTTACAAATAACGGAAAAAGTGAGTTTTGGGTTGAGATCAAACCTGGTGTGCTTCATCCCAGAGGGATGCTGGTTAGGAAAGCTCCCACGTGGAGCACAGCCTAGAGGAGAACAGTGGAGGAGTTTCAGCTCTTATGGGTTTTAACCCACCATATAGTAAACCTAGACTTAATAAGTGAATATTTAGGACCAGGACAGGAAAGGTGGAGCCATGTGGAGGTGTCAGACCCACCTTAGGACAAATGTGAACAGTGTGGCTGTGGGGACTGCCCTGGCAGATGTCTAGTCCAGAGGCTGGAGCGATGGAAAGGCTGTCTGAGCAGTTGGACGTGGGGCTCTCACCATACAGGTGCACTGCAGCCCCCACGCAGCAGAGCAGGGGGAGATGGTCCTACCATGGTAAGACTTACAAAGACCCCACCAAAACCATGCATTTGGAGTGTGATTTGCTACATGGAAAAGGAACTGCCCTGCAGGAGTGCTTTAAGCTTAGGCAAACAGTTTGTTCTGAAGAGTTTGAGGAGTGCTTAATTCCTGTGGATAGTGATTTGAGAAAGACCTTGAACGTGAACTTGCCAACAGATTTATAGCAGCCCAGGCTGTGTGTGTCCCATTTTATACACTGAAAAATGTTCACTGTATATCAAGAATGCCTCAAAGCCAACAGGATGCATCAAGGTTTTGGGTGTCTCTAAAATCGAGATGATATCTGAGTTCCAGGCAGGACCCAACTGGGGTGGGGTCACGTGTGGTGTGGTCATGGCTGAAATAATTAATGGCTATTTTAATTTGTCATGAGGTTTTCAGATGCCTACTAGAAATTAATAGCTTGGAGTTCATTACGTGCCTTCATTTGCCTGAATAATTCTTCCTGAAGCAAAGAAACTATACAAACATTCCTGATCTCATTTCAAAACTTTAATGCTTACAAATAATTCTGTAAAGCAGAAGAGGAGAGAATCAGGCCCTTGCTCTCTGCACACTTTGAAATGTACATAGCGTGAGCCTAAAATCATTCCCCTGCCCTGAACAGCTTGCCTTCTCCTCCTGCAGATGATGAGGAGGGCTGAGGGGAGGAAGGCCAGTGCTATCCCCTCTGTGTCTCAAGGAAAGTGGGTCTTGAAGCCAGCAAGTGGATGACGCCTCCCCCTTTGCTAGCTACAGGGTCATTTTGCTCTTCAGCTGGGGCTCCTGGGCGCTGCTGCTGCTTCCTGCAGGTTTTGGGATGCTGGCAGGGCGGCAGGGGAGGCAGGCAGGCACGCCAGAGCGCTGTCAGCAGCCGCCGGCATTCCCCTGGGGACCATGGCACCTTGTGTGTTTTGACAGGGGACAGGCTGTTCTCCTGCTAATAGGCTGTTGGACATGGTGTTCGCTGCCTGGTGGGAGGAGAGGGTGGGACTTTACAGACTCCAGGCACAGCTAAAGGTTAGGGATTTAGTGGTGGCACATCCATTCGGAGTGACAAGTGCAAGGATCGATACTCCCATGCATTATTGCTCCTGCGGGGCGGGAGGTCGGCTTGCCTGGTCTCAGCTGCGCGGGGCTGGTGCTGTCCTGCCGAGGCATGGGGGAGGCGGACTGGAAAATGCAGCTTGCGGAGGCTCAGGGTAGAGATATGCTGTTTGGCTGGCATCAGGGAAGGTGAAAGCTGGCTTTTTAGGCTGCGTGCCATCGGTGTGGTTGCAATTTGGAGACCCTCTCCAAACCAGAAGCTGCCACCTTGGTTTCTGTGCTCGATCTGGGTTTGTTCCAGGAAGAAGAGTTGGCCTCCAGCTTTTTTAGTTTCAATTTATTTCTTAGGTTTGTCTTTCCTCATCAGGGGAGGCAGAGGAAGAAAGAGGCTGGGTTGTTTGTTTATTTACATGGACCATTTTTCCTGCACCATCCAGAACTGCAGAGCTTTAATTCCCTCGGTTTATGAGATAACTGAGAGGGGAAAAAATTATTAACACTTGCCAGCTTAACCACGCTAAAAATCCCAGGCAAATGTTGTCTGTGTGCCCTTCCCTGTACGTATCCATGAGGTTGCAGGTTCTAGTTGGTTCCAGTGGTGGTTCTGTACCAGTTCTGTACTGGAACTGGTGGTTCCAGTACACAGACAGTGCCTTTGCATCAGTGATCCCAAAGCAAGCCTGATGATCGCAGGCAAATATGCTTCGTCCCATCCATGAAGGCAGCAGTTGTAGCAGGCTGTGACTCATCCTGCAGGGGACCAGTGGATCCAAACTGAGGGATGCAGAACCAGGTGGACACAGCCCCGTTAGGAAAATCTGCGTAAGGTGTTGCAGTTGGGTTGCCAAGCCCGTAAGCCCATTAAAATCCTTGCTAGAGGAACAGAAGAGCTTGCGTTTGCAAGTGTCACCTTCAGGCTAAGATAAATAATAATAATGAGGACAATGAGTGATTTAGAGGATTTTACCAGCATAATTAATGCTGATTTATATCACAGGGTAGCAGAAAGACAGGCTGTGATAGAATGAGTGGGTGAAGTTTCTGAATGAGACAGGGAAGGGGATGACAGTGCGGAGTGAAAAATGAAATGTGCTTGCTAAAAAAAGCTAACGGACCTGGCTCGAGCACTGCATGGAGCAAAGCAGGTGACATAAATAATACCAGTCTATCTGCCATTCCCCTTAACAGGGATCACTCACTGTGTAATTAGATGGAGTTATTAGTGTCTTCGGTTGCTGTATGAGGGGATATAGGGTTGTGTAAGACAGAAAATAAGAGTATCTCTTCATCCTGTGGAGCCAATTAAATGGCAGTGAGGGAGAAAATTAGTTTAGTCTAGGTTAAAAAATGACTGTGTGAGTTATATGACTTTGAGGGTGGGCTTCATAGGATCCAGATTAAACCACCTAACCTCTGGCTGGATAACTTGTTCCTCAGACCTTGATCCAGTCAGCAGCTCTGCTGGGAGAACCCCTCCCACCCGCAGGGACCTGCTGGAGTCAACCGGTCTCCCTGGGGTCCTTTTTCGTGTCCCAAGGGAGCAAGACAGCCCTGCAACTGCTGGCTTTTACCATGTCCCCATCCGAGAAGTCCCGATCCTGAAGTCCTCCTTTACAGTCAGGGCTAGAAGAGATGGCCCAGCTGATCACACAAAGAGTGTGAAGAGGGTGATGGGACCCTCTGGGCTGATTCTGCCCCAGTGTAGCCATGGGTTCTTGGCCATTGACTGCAATTCGTTGGCTATGAATTCAAGATGTTGCTGATCAGCATCAGCATCAGCAATGACATGGCGTGTACCAGAGAGGTGAAGCGAAGCTGTCACCCTGCTCACTGGGCTGTCAAAGAAAAGGGGATCATTTCTCTGACATGGTGCCAATGCCTGCTCCTTGGAGCAGCGGGAGCTTCAGCACATCTGAAAATAACTTTTTTTTTTTGTTTGTTTTTAATGTGAACTTCATCTGGCAACAACCCCATTATGGAAACAACAGTCTGGATCAATGCAGAAGTATCTCCCAAACCCCCTCTGCTGGGAAGCAGGGCAGTCAGAAATCAATGGGGAGCTTATTGGCCTGTGCAGCTGGCTGCCTGAAACTAATCCCTGTAGCGAGCTGCCTCCATTTCCTTGAGACGGATTGCAGTGTGGCTTTGGGGAGCTGGATGCTTGGGGAGCGCTCTGCTGGTCACCCAAGACATTCCACCTGTGTGGGTTGGCTCGCAGACTCTGGTTCCCTGCCTGGCTCTGTTTATCCTTCTCCCATGCACAGCACCACTGGCCAGCGGCTTCTCCCTGACTCCTCTCCCAGTGTTGCCCTCCATCCCACTGCTGCCACCTAAGGGATGGCTTCAGAGGCTTCCTTTTGCGTGCTGTGTGTCCTCTGAGATGCACAACCTTGCTGAGGGACGCACGTACAGATATTACAATGAGATGGGGTTGATTCTTCCTACAGACCCAAGGTAGCAGCCACGACCTGACTCCAGCGATGCCCTTCATCTGGCTGCTTCGCCCAGCATATGAGTGGACGGAGGAGGTTGTCTGACTCTCAAGGACTCAGTTTGAAAAAGTAATTAAACTAAAATCCACTGGGACTAGGGACATAGGACAAAGCAGACAGGGAGGGCTGGGGAGGTGGTAGGCTGGAAGGACATTAAGTACAAGAAAAACAACAAACCAGCTTTGGGACTGTTAAAATATTGATTGCATTCTTCAAGCAAAGCATAACATATCCCTGTTCCCGCTGTGCTGCCTGTGTTTAATGTCTTGATTGTCCCTCTTCCCTTTTCTGCTAGCATTGGGCAGGGTGAGTCCAAGTCTTTTTGCAACTCTTTAAAGAAGCAAGAGTTTGGTGTTTCAAAGCCTTTGCCCAGGAAAAGAGGGATTTTTACCTCCCTTCAAGGCTGGTTTGCAATGAATTCCCTCCAGTGCATGCTCTCAGGGCTGAGGGAGACTTTGTGCCTGGAAGCCCAGGGTCTCCCCCTTCATCACGTTCCTGCTCCTTGCCCAGACTGCTGCATTTTTGTCCCTTCTGCACCCCAGGCAGGTAGCTGATGGCACGCTGGGCTCTGCATCCCTGGTCCCAGCCACGCCATCCTCCGTGTCTCCCATCACAGCCATGCCGGGGAGATGGCCACTGGGCTCACAGCCACATGAGTGGCTGAGCAAACTTCCCACCACTCTGGAGCAGCTGCACTGGTCTCCCTCCTCCATCCAGGAATCCAAAAAGACACCATGACTCACTCCTTTTCCACAAGCAGCGTTGCCAACTCTTGAAATACTTGTTGTTTTTCTTAGAGTCCTGGCTCCTGAAGCCATGTAATTACTTGAGTTTTCATTTTCTTTAAATAAAGCCCATTTCTAACACTTGTATTTGCAAAGAATAGCCAGAAAATGTGACCTCTTATGAGCTCAGAAGCCACATAGTGAAAACCCCACCTTTACTTTTCCTATTCTCTCTTTTTCTAATTTTCTTTCCTGTTATGGATTTTACAATCTTCTCATGCAGATTGGGGCTGCTGGAAGTCTTCTTTCACTACCGCTTGAGCCTTGCAGTGTTGCAAATGATCTTGAGTTTGTGCCTTGGTGGTGGTGTTGACATCTCAGGTCCATTGGCTTCAAAATTTGTTTTCAATATTTTTCTACCTGGTGACATGCAGTTTTGTGCAATGTAAGGTAAGTGAAGAGGTAGCCAATCCCAACCTATGCAAGAACCCATTGCTGGTATGACTTGTCTTGTCTCTGCACGCCCTGGATCCATCCCTTGTTTTGAATTCCATCAGAAAACCCTGAGTTGATGCTGGTCAAATTTAATTGTCTCCCAGAAGAGCCCAAGTTCTTTATGAGCTCCGTTCTGCTGAGCGATGTTGCATTTACTATACTGGGGCAAACCACAATCCCACGCGGCGCTGGTCCCTGTGTAGCAAATGTTCTGGTCCCAGCTTTGAAATCTCTTGCCCAACTTCTTTTCTGCTCCTTTTAACCCCACACAGTAGGGCTGAAGATGCTGTTTCTTCCTCTCTGCCCACAGGTGCTATGAGGCTAAAAGTCACAAATAAACCTTGTCCTTTCTGGCCCTGGAAGCACCTCAAGACGTCCTGGGCTCTGTGCGGCTATGGACAGCACAAGTTTGGCTCTGGACTTTGTGATCCAACAGTATGACATATAGTTTAAGCTGATCTTTCAAGCTTAGAGGTGAAACAGAAGTGCTTTCTGTGGGTGATTCAGTCCATCCCAGCAGCATACATACCTCAGGTGGGAATAGATAAATGACATGCTAGAAGAGCTGCCCTTTCCGCCTTGATTTTGAAGGTGTCTGGACAGATAGTTGGCTATCCTCCAGCTTGGATGTTAGCACTAGGCGAGATGAAGAAGCTCATTTGATGCTGCCCTGCTGGGATATGCTATGGAGAAGCGGTGTTACCTGGTGACGAGGAAGGAACCCTGCTGGTCCCACTCCTCAGCATCAGGGATATGTGTGGGATGGAGATGGTACAAAATAATCCAATCCTGGGCAAAAGTCCAGTTGAAGCTTTTGTGTTATGGGACATCAGAGATTGCAGCCACGGGACACAACGGCACAGAAAACCGGCCTCTGCAGCTGAAGGAACAATGTTGTGTTTTTCTTTGCTCTGTTCATGAACTTTGAAAATTTTTCTTCTGTCCTCAACCAAAATGGCAGCCAGCGTGCATGGGCAGGGGACCAGGGAATTGCCTTTTGAAGTAATCCACTTATTTTAACAACAAACACCAGCGATCTCCAGCAAGCTAGAAGCTCAATATTAAAAGTAATCCAGAGACATTCCAAAACACATGCTTTCTGGAGGGGGCGGCAGCGAGCGTTTTTAGCAACATCAATCAATCCACTGGCCAAAGTCACAAATTCAAATCGAGACCTACAAAATATGGAAAAGTTTAAGTAATTCTTGGAAGCAATCCAGGAATTGGTCATTCAGTCTGCAGGACATTTTATGAATAACACTGGTAACACAAGCCTGTAATGGAAGCACCAAGATCCAGCCCATTGGTTTTCCAGTCGGTGTTTCCCGTTCCAAGAGGAATGACTTGGATTTTGAGGAGGGAAAGTAGCAGAACTGCTTTGTCTCCTGGCTGGGAGAGTTTGGCTTTGAAGACCTCAGCTTGCAGGAACAGGCAGCAATGTGAACTTCAGCAACTTGAGGTTTCTCTTGGCCTGGATCTCCTTTTTATTCTCTATTATTTACACCTCTATTACATAGTCAGGGAATTGCCTTCATTCTACTGCAGTAGATGCTCTGCTTCCTCCGCTGGAGACCTGATTGCCATGTAGTAGCCACAGCCTTGGAGATCCTGTAGACCTGCACATTTTTCTTCTCTGGCAATCTCATCTTTCTTCTCTCTCATCCATGCTGACATCTGAAGTTTTTGTTCTTGAGGCTGTGGAACAGCAGACAAGGAGTAATTTCACTGCAAAGGCCACCAAAGAGACCTCCTCCTAGCATAGATGTCTTCTCTGTAGCTCTGTGACCCCACTTGCCCAACAGCAGCAGCCAGTGAATAGCAGAAGAGAGAGGGACTCACCATAGTGAGAGCCGCTCCTCTGTTTTTAATTAAAACCATCTTGCTTCAAATCTTCATAGGAAAAAACCCCAGTTTCCTCACTTCTGTTTTCCCTATTTCCCAGCAACAACCTTAAGCAGGATCCCCTTTGCCACTGCTAGAAGAAGGATGAAGAAATACATGTGGGAGGTTGCGTTTCCCAACCATCTTACGAGTCAAAAATCTCTGCAAAGGACGGCAGAGGATGGATGGGAGCAGTAAAGCACAGACGGTGGGTGTATTCCTGCTTTACAAAGTGCAATGTGCAGCCTTTGGCACAGCAAAACATCCTGTATCAAAACATCTCCAAACTGGCATCTGGCAGCTGCTGTGCAGGGTCTCTCGATGACATTGGTCCATAAGCACATCTTCCACTTGCCATGAAGGCACTGACGTAGCACATTAACACGTCTTCCTTCTTGATGTTAGGAAAAAAAATGAGGAGCTTTAATACAGATATGCCTTCACTGACCTGTGATTCATGCTGAAGCAGTCAAGCACCTTCCACTTGGTTTTTATGTGGGGTTTAAAAGTTTTTTTGGAAGTATCTGTTTATTACAGCTCAATAAAGTTTTATTTTGTGAAAAACCATGATTGATTTCCTCTGCTTTAA
Organism: Anhinga rufa; assembly: GCA_013400875.1. Classification (NCBI taxonomy): domain Eukaryota; kingdom Metazoa; phylum Chordata; class Aves; order Suliformes; family Anhingidae; genus Anhinga; species Anhinga rufa. The sequence continues at coordinate 32,113 of VZTV01016221.1, read as the reverse complement.
ACAACAAACAGTCAACCTCCCCAGCTAGCACCTCCTCCTCAATTCATAAAAATGTGTTAACAATTCATTTAAAATTCATACACAAGCCAAGCACAGTTTATTCATGAAGTTACACAAATTAATACAAAGCAGCACACTGCCTAGACCTGGCATAAAGTCAAAGCGTGCTCTGAAGGCCTCCCTCTGCTCTACAATACATCAATGTGTTCTTGGAAACTGCCCTCACGTCTGGCGGTTCGGCAATCGGCAGATAGCTTTTTGAGTTTCCCCCTCCCCTGCATGCTTTACTCTGCATGCCTGATGGAAACATGATGCAGAGCAACAATTAAAGTCTCAGGCTTTACAAGACTTTGTGCACCTTCAAAGTCTGGTCACGCTCCAAAAGGTGCATTTATGAGTTGTCTTCCACATGCTATGGTGATTGCTACGGTTTTTCCTTTCTGTTGCTGAGCTTGGGAAACAGAGGTGGTTTGATGGCAGGGGTGGTAATCAGCTTTGTGAGTCTGGGAAGGATTGCTCCGAGGGAAGACCCCTGCTCTGATGTTCATCTAGAACCGGTCCAGGTGAAACATTCCGAGCAATTCACAGGTACGTGTGTAACAGCGAGAAAACTACTTTTTTCCTACGTGGTGTCAAGGGCAGAAAGGGCACACCTGTCCCATCTGCAAATCCGCCCCATCAGACCCTTCTGTTGCCCCCCCACGCCACCCTGACTCACAGGCCTGGGCAGTGGGACGCGCTCAGGTCTTTGCTGCTCTTGGAAGATGTTTCCTCAGTGCGATTTTCCAGTCCTGACCTAGAGGCCCTTAAGGTTGTCCCGCAAGCCTCTCCCCTGCCACCAAGACACCACAGCAGGAGCAGGTACAAGTTGGTCATCTTGAGGCACTAATTGGTCTTAACTGACCTGACCAGCCTCACCTGGGGCCTCCACCCATCCTTCTTCTTCCCATGGCCCTGGAGCTCTATTTAAGGGCAGCCTGTCGTGGTTTAGCCCCAGCCAGCAACCAAGCACTGGCACTAAACTGGCAACCACACAGCCGCTCGCTCACTCCCCCCACACCTGTGGGATGGGAGAGAGAATCGGGAGAGCAAAAGCAAGAGAACTCGTGGGTTGAGATAAGAACAGTTTACTAATTAGAATAAAAAAGGCAATAATAGTAATGATAATAACAATGATTAAGATAATATAATATAATAAAAAGGAAAACAATGAGGGAGAGAAACGAAACCCAAAAGGAAGGAAAACAAACCCAAACCCAAAACCCCACAAGTGATACAACCGCTGACCGACGCTGCCAGTTCCTGAGCCGCGATTGCACACACTCCCCCCAGTCCCTGCCAACTCCCCCCAGTTAATATACTGGGCATGACGTCATATGATATGGAATATCTCTTTGGCCAGTTTGAATCAGCTCTCTTAGCTGTGCCTCCTCCCTTTCTGGCTTCTTGTGCACCCGGCAGAGCATGGGAGGCTGGAAAAGTCCTTGACTAGTTCAGCACTGCCCAGCAATAGCCAAAACATCAGTGTGTTATCAGTATTATTCTCATACTAAGTCCAAAGCACAGCACTACACCAGCTACAGTGAAGAAAATTAACTCCATCCCAGCTGAAACCATAACACAGCCCTAAGCCTTTGTTCCTTCTTTGGGCTATGTTGTAGGTGTGGTTGGTATATCCTTGGCCTCCTGGATGGGCTGTGGACATATGTGGTAGGTAGTTTGTCTCCTGCTCTGCCTCTAGGATGCACCTGAGCCCTCTGTTGTAGGTAGTTTGTTTCTAACCCTATCTCCTGCATGAACTTCAGACCTGTAAGTAACCTGTCTCTTGGCTTGGCTGGACCTGGAACCTCTACTGTAGGTAGTCTGTCTACATTCCTGTCTTCCGGATAGAGCCCTTGCCTCCAGTCTTGTCTCTGGCTTTGACTTCTGCTCTGGGTAGACTCTGAACCTGATTCATCACTTGCTTTGTCTGAGGCTGTCAGTGGTCCCTGCTGTGTTCAGACCCTGCAGAACAGCACCCCACTGGTGAGGGCATTGCCTGTGCTGGGGTCACCTGCAGGTCCCCAGCAGGTTTGCCTCCTGGAGCTGAGGTCACCCAGATCAGCATGTCACCTCTGCTTTCAGTTGCCCACTATAGTCACTGGAGAAGGACGGGCAGCTCCGGGGTAGGGGGGAGCTGATCAAGCCATCCAAAGAAAGGTGGTCAAGAAATACAGGAGCTCTGTTTCCACTGGCAGTAAATGGAGGTTAACCTCCTGTTAGATGGAGCTCCTGTGCCTTGAGCAAGGCTAATGAGTAAAATGCTTCATGCTAAATGCCAGAGGTAGCAACCCTGGGCTGCTACCCCCGCTGCCCTCTCCTTTGTGGTGCCTCTGCTTCCATAGCTGCGTGACTAGATCTGGCCAATGCCAGTGTCCTTGCTGCAGAAGAGCCTGGGTCCTGAGCCACGAAGCATCTGGGCTTCTGCTAATGAGGCTGGAAAAATGGCACACCACCACACCTGCCCATGCTGCCATCCACAGCAGCACTGCAGGAGCTGGGGCGCCTGTGCAACACCGGCAGCTGCAGGCTGGGCAGGGGGATAAGAAGCTTTTTGGTCTAGATGGCACTTAAGAGTACATAGTTCTGAAATGCCTTCACCCAACAGATAATGTCTCAGTAATGCATGAAGAGGGCCTTTGCACAAGAGGACAAAACCAAAACAAGACTGTGTGATACTGCCTGGCTGGAGGAAGCTGGGATTTTGTCTTGTTGGACTGTTCAGGTCAAGCATGCAAAAATAATTGAGAGTCGAAATGTTTTCAGAATGACTTTTGTATTTGAGATGCTGAGATCTTGCTGAGCAACATATTGGGAAACAGATATTTCCACTCAAAAGTTTCTTTGTATCTAAGAAAACCGAAATGATTCATCCTTTAATTTGTTTCATTGTTTTACTTTTCAGCTGGCCAAAATAAATGCTGCTGTTTTCCAGGACTGGTAGTGTGACGATCAGTTGGTCACACTGCTCTTAAGGCAAAGCAAACACGAAATGTGGCTGTGCTTGCTCCTTTCTGTGTCCTTGCGATGCCACCAAACTTGTGCAGAGGGTTTCCTGCGAGTCTGTGCTTGGACACCACCATCAACTGCCTTTCATTGGAGGCATCGAGGTATGGGTACCACAGCTCCTTTACGTCAGTTTTCCTTCACAAGGGCTGGAAATATTCAATTTTAATACTACAACAGTGATGCTTTTTGGGGAAAAAAATTATATAGTTAATTATTTTGACTAGTGTCTAGGGCTAGATTCTCTATGGTAGCATCCAGCATTGCTCTGCTGCTCTGCAGCCTAGACTGATTTATAGCAATGATTTGATCTACTGAGTAAGTGCAGGTGTTTGCTTAAATACCTGTTCAGCTCCATTCCTCCTCTTTCTTCCTTTCCAGCAAGAGACAAGCCAAGAAAGTCAGTGCTGAAAGGCTACTTTGTATGGGAAGCCTGGGGTTTCTCCCCCTTACTGCCTTGTCAGCACAGCACCTGCTCCTGCCCCTGAGCAAAGCCCTGAAGTTGTCTTGTTTGTCAGCAAGGGGAGGGAGGGCTGGGACACACCGATGGGCCTCAGTGAAGGAACCTGGAAGTGGCAGGAAGGAAAGTGTGAGGCCAGGTGGGACTTCAGAAAACATTCCTTGCTCCCACCACCTGTGTCCTTCTGAGCAGAGAGTGCTCAGGTCCGCAGAGAAGCTCGAGTGTTGCTTGATGGTATCAATAAATTGTCAGCCTGGATTTCCCTGCGTTGCCAAGGGTCACTGGCTGCAGTGTTGGAGGCACCTTCCCTGGGGAGGGTGTGGAGCAGCCAGTGAGGAGGGTCCTGTATGTGCAGCATGGCCACCTGAGCCGAGAGCATCGGCTGAGAGCATCGGCTCTCCTGCCCGGAGGGATGGAGGTGTGGATGTCTGGGGCTCTCTGAACTCCAGCCTCTTCCATGGGGACCCTGTGAGATTTGTGATTGACAGCATCAAATATCCAGCATGCTTGCTCCTTCCCCGATCCCCCCCGCTGGCCTCTTATCTAAAGTGCTTTCTCCTGCCTCCAGCAGCTGAGTTTCATCACACCGGGGAGGTCCAGCAGCCTGTAACCCCTTGGTACCACCCACTGCACCCAGAGCACATCGAGTTGGCCACAAAATGCCACAGCTACTTTTTGGCTCTAAGCTCAGAGTCCTCTTCCCCAGCCCTCAGGGGAGTAGCCAGGGTGGCTGAATTGTGTCTAGATGCTATTTTGTGGTGCAATTTCCCCAGAGCTACCAAGAGGAGAGGGAACGATCCCTTCCGAGGTGCTTGGTCTTGCCTGTGGTGAAAAACAGTTGGCGTTTGGCCCTAACGCTGAATCAGCTGCAAACCCAAGGGAAATCCTTGGCACCAGCTTCAGAAGGCTCTGGGCAGGGCAGGACCTGAGCACAGCTTGGCTTTGCAGGCTTGCTTGTTTGCTGGAGAGCAGACCTAGGCTGGTGAGTCCCTGTGGAAACATTTAGATAGTTTCAAGAAAGACAAATCTACTGCATGTAGGAGAGACGTGGGGATGAGGAGGTAGATGTTTCATCAGCTTTGGCTGAGTAAAAAATAGGGGTTTAGCCTAGCTGTTTTCAATATTTTGAGTTGCAGGTTGCCCCCCCCAAATTCCCCATGAGCCTTGCACAGCTGTGTTAAGCTCCGGATTATAGACTTTCTTTCCCTAGGTATCTCTCACGGATCCCTCTGTAGCAGTCTGTGGCTCTGTGAGAGTCTGATAATCATCAACCAAAAACTTGGTAGTGCAGGGCGGCACAGCAAAGGCCATACCCCTGCTCTGCCTGAGCCGTGTTGTGCTGCAGTTGCTGATACGCACTTGCGACCTCCAACGCTAGCAGTGCGTGTATCTAAAGCTGACGCTGAGGGAGTTGTGTTGAGGACTGCTCATTTTCCAGGTTCATTACAGAATCTGTTTGCGATGTCAATACTCGGTTACTGAAAGTTGTATTTGCTGAGGTCAGACAATAGTGTATTTGAGATCTTTTCATTCTTTTACAGCAAAGAGGCTGGGAAATACTGTGGTGATAGAGCAGAATCCCAGTTCCCAGTTTGCCAAAGCTGGTACGAGTCCAGAACTGTGCTCCAGGGTAAGAAATGATGTGCCATGTGTCTTGGCAAACTGTAGCTCTCTGTGAGACAGATTTCCGAGTGCCCTTCAGAGCCAATAGTGATGCGGTGGGGATCTCTCTCCCTTTAGATCTACTGTCTGTTGACGGCAGAAGACGGCCACACAGTCAGCATAGATGAGACACTTTGCTGCAGATGGTTAAGCTTAAGCAAAATGCATCTATGTTACACTCTCTTGAATTAAATTCCCAATTGTTTTGAGAACCTATTGTGTAGAGGAAAAAGTAGATCACATTTCACCAGACAATGCCTGAGCTGAAGAACTGGAGCTGGTTTTATAGAAGACACAGTTGATTTTTCTCCCAACTTTTGTATTTTTTTTTTGCAGGAGAGGAAGAGAGAAATCGATGCAGATTACAGCCCTCGGCGGAGACAGGGAGTGTGGCTGAAGGCAGAATGAGAGAAGGCAGTCAGTCTTGTGGCTGGCAGCAGTAGGAGAGGGCACCGAGAGCTGCTGCTGCTCCTCCCAGGCTAAGAGCCACAGCTGGACCCTGGGAGAAGGGTTGGGGCTACAGAGATAGCTGGCGATCTCCAGGGTAAACACTTCACATCTGCTGGATTCCAGCTGAACATGGGGTACCCAAGTTGGTTTTGGTTTGAGGTTTTCTGAGGGGTCTGATGTCAAATCAGGACTGGGAGAAGAGAAGCAGGGGAAAAAAGGTAGTGCTGAAAATTCAGGGGACAGTTAAGTTGAAGATAAGTGTCACTCCAGGATGAGCAAGAAAAGAGATTCAGGTGGGAGGATGGCAAGGGTCTGGCTGGTATGGAGAATAAATCTTTGACTCACCAGAAAAAAAGGAAGGATTGTTTTTTTTTCTCCAATCCCATCCTGAATAGGGAAAAAAACCAGTATCCAAGAATTTCTGCATATTCAATTCCAAAAGGGAAAAAAACCCTCTTAGAATAGTCAACAAATTCCATTTTGGTAGAAAAGTTGATTTGTTTTGAGTTGAACGTAGAAAATGAATGTCAAGGAAAAGTCATTTCAAAGCAAGAAAGTCCATCCTTTTCGTTGGGGAAAATGTCAAAAGGGCACACTGACATTTACATTTTTTTCTCTCTCCACTTTGCTTCTGAACAAAAATTTGCCAAAGCCAACAGGGTGTTGTTTTCTGATGGAAATCTGTTTTGACAAAAATTTTCCAACCAGCTTCACTAGCTACGCACAAACATTTCCGCTCTCGATTCCAATCTGGATTTGGCAGGGAGTGGGGGTAAGGATGGAGAGGGGCTATTCTTTTCAGTACCCGTCAGTGATGTATCACCCTGTCAAAGGACCCAATACCACTGAAAGCGTCCTGCTTCCAGGGACATCTCAGACCAAGGTTCACTCTGTTTGACTGGCTGGCTGGTCAGCACAGGAATTAAAGCACTCCCTTAATGTGAAATGCTCACATGTGAGTTGAATTAGGGCTAGGCAGCTGCTGATCCAAAGTTAGGTCCCAGTTAGACTTCAGATGGGATGGGATCCCAGTATATTTTCTGCGTCTATTTACTACTGCCCCTAGCAATAGAAGATTTCTTGGTGTGCGTATCGTGCTTGGGACTGGTTTGGAAGTTCATTGACTCTTTGTTCAAGCTGTAGCCCAAAAGCAACTTCTATCTGGCAACGTGGACTGGGACATCACTAGGAGGAAAGTCCTCAGAGCTTTTTGTTCAGCTGGGCTGAAGTGCAGTTGTAGCTCACCTGAATGGGCCAAAATAGGCCACTGAATGGGCCAAAATAGGCCACTTCCTGCTTTTCGGGGGGTGGGGAGGTGGGTTGTTCTGCCAAGGTATAGGCCTTTCTTATAGGGCTTTTCTGTGGGTTTTTTCCTTTATAATGCAGTTCCTGGATCACTGTAGAGATGCCGAATGAAGACAGGAATCCTTCTGGCTCTAGTGGAAGGCAAGGTATGTGTTTGCTTCAGCTGTTTGTGATTTTTCTACTGGCCTTGCAAAAGGCTGGCGCCTCTAGAAATGGCTAAGGAGGTGGAAAGACTCTTCTTGAGTTGATCTATCTTCTCATTATGGTTAGACTAAACATTTGCTTAGACTAGACATCACTTTTAGATTGTCAATGCTAACCGGCATTAATTCAACTCCAAACTTCTTGCAGAAATGTGTTACAGTGAATACACAAGGGTGAGCATGGGTAGTTTTCTGGAGGAGACCAAGGCATGGGCTGATAGAAGATTTTTGGGAAGGAGAGAACAAGTCCATGCTTCTGGGTGACATCATCAGCCTGTCTTTAAGGAGGGAACATCCTTGACGACCGCAGGCTACAGATCTCAGCCAGCTCCTACCTGCTGACAAGGTGCTGCTGAGATGTGTGACAACTGCAGATGGCTATCAGCTCCTGGAGATTGCTTGCCCATGCTCTCCTGTCCCTTCACTTCACTGAGTGGCACCAAGGCATAGTTACGGCTGGAACGCCACCTGACCAGACAACAAAAATACTAGCAAAAATGCAAAGGGAGATTACCAAACTCTTTTTTTTCTTTGTTTCTTTTATGACCAGCTCAGATGCATGGTAATTTCAATACTACACCATTTCCCCACCTGTTCCCTGGTGCTGTTCCTTGGTGGTGTTCATTTGCCCAAAAGCTCCAATGACCAAGTTTAACTCTTCCTGCAGAAGCCTGGCTGCTTCCCCCCATCTAGTCGCCCTGCTTTAAATACACATCGGAGCTCCCGTGGCTCACTAGCTGAGCTTGTGGCGATGGTGTCACCCTGTTCACTAATAGCTGTCTTAGCCTGGACCATGTGCTTCTGTGTCAAACAGTGTNAGCTGTTCCCCCGCGTGCACAGGATCTGAGATAGAGTGGGGACCTCGGCTTGTGGCCAGTTGTGAGAACACATCCATCCACTCTAAAATCTACAGTGCCAGTCCGTTCTGCTTCTCTTCCTAGTGTATCAGCTGGGTTGGAGGCAAAAGTTGATTATCCACTCAGTGTCATGGCTACGGAAACATTTGGTATATTTAGACAGTTCTCATGTAGCTCTTCTCAAACCATTAGCCTGAGAGTTAAGCTTCCCAAATAATACTTTGTAGGTATCTGTGAGGTCCAGTTAGCTGTTTATCTTGGGATATTTACAGCCCAAAAAAAGAGTATATTCTTGCTGTAATTCATCCGTACAACATTTGCATCCAGTGCATGCGA